>JAODAL010021237.1:0-67544 GCA_025379985.1 Phyllomedusa bahiana | reverse complement strand
TGGTGGGGGGGGTTCCACTGTCACTCCTTTGGGTCCCCCAAAAAAAGCCGTTCTGAGGTGCTGCTGGGTTTCCATGTCAGAAGGGTGACAAGGGTGAAGATATCTCAATAAAAGGTGGTAAAGCAGTCAAAGATCGAGAGGATCTGGGAAATATATAGTTTTCAAGTAGAATAAGGTTCTACTTAAGTTATAAAAATACTAAAGATAAATGAATGCAATTATTTTAATTAACTTTTTCAGTACTTTTCACAATGGTTTTTATTATAATCTAGGACCATGTAACACAAAAATGGTCTGGTATCAAAAAATGATACTTTTCTTTCAGTTATTTTATTGAATTTTCTTGTAGTCACTTATGCTTTATTTTATGGGAGTGGATCTCTATACAACATTTGGTAATTTGTAGGTGCTTATCCATTAAGAATTTGGGCCACATGTATGAAAACTATCTAGGTCTAAGACTTTATTTGTTGCTCATAAGAAACAGAGTTCCCCTTTCATTTCATATAAAGTTCTGAAAAAATGAAAGGGGAGCTCTGATTGGTTCCTATGGGAATCAAAGAACGTCTTACACCTAAACAGTCTTCAAACATATCCATCTTTGTCTTTCAAACCACCAGCCTTCTTTGAGCCTAAAACAGACTTAGTTTTAAATAAAATAGCCTGTTCAAATCTAATTTGTGAGGAATGCTGTCTGATTTGGCACTGTGTCGTGGATTGATCCAATCCAAGAGAAAAAACAATTAATGTGGGTATCACTCAGAAAGTTCAGGATACTGTATATAGAAATCTGCTAATATGAATAGAATTTCTAACAAAACATCTAGTCAATTAAACAGAAAAAAAAAAAGAATGTAAACAAATACAGCAAAAACAGAGGGCACATTGTCACCTTCTGCTATAAAGAAATATTAGTCTGCTCCTGTGTGTGTGCATGTTCTAAGTGAAGTGCTTAAATTTCACCACTTGATTGCAAAACCCAGGAGCAAAAGAAAAATACTTTTTTTTATTGCTAATGTCAAATGTTTCAGGTGAAGGTCATGCTGAGTACAATACTTCCTTAATGAGCAAATCTGCTTTGATATTCAGTGTTACTTTTTTCCTATGGGAACATGCGTCTTCAAAGAAAATTCAATCGTCTGCAAAGCTCTCACCCCTTTAAACTTTTTAAAGGGAAAGTGTTGCAGTTCTAAATGGAAACAAATACATAACAAGACTATTCAGCCTTCTTTTGGTGTAATGACAAGGGGAGACATGTATGGAACTAGGTGCATCGAAATTTATTTTCTCATCTTTTTTTCAGTGTATAATGCACCTGAATGTATGAAAGTGGGTTTTGTGCTATTATAAATGGTGTCTAAAGTTCATTGCACCGGAACTTTAGACACCGCATTACGGAACTTAGGTGCATAAGTAACGCGCCCAACATGTATAAAGGCTATAGACAGGCTGGAAATTAGAGAAAACTCATTAGATTAGCATGTCAGTGAATAGAAACTATGGTAATGATCTTGCTTGGAGGACCACAGGTCCCAGCAAGACCTGTAGTGTGCTGCCTCTTGCCGTATGTAAAATAAAGAGAGCAGAAAAAATAAATTTCACATTTAATGTAGTAAAAATAAAAAATTTAAAAATCTGAACATCATTAGTGGGTTATTTTAATCATAAATACATTTTATAGGAGATATTTTTATATTTTTGGGATATTATATATGTTTATATTAATTTTATATGGTAACATTTTTATTAAATTTAAATAATTTAATTTTATATAGTTTGATAATTATCATAAATTACCTTTTATTAATGTACTGGTGTAAGTTGAGAAATTTTGGACGTTTTTTTCTCTGATAGCAAATCTAGCTCCACTTTGACTCCTCAGGTTCAGGCAGAACACATTTAAATAGGTCTGCCTGTTTAAGCCCCCAGAACGCCCCCTCTTGTTAGGCGCATTAAAAAGTGTCGAGTCTTACGAAAAATGCGCCTATCACATTCGTTAAGCGCATTATACATCGTAGCCGGCTCACTTTGGCGCATTTGATGCCAGAAAAGGGTGAAGAACCCAATCATACATGTCTCCCAAGATGCTTTGTCAGTGCGTTAGATGTTACTGTGCCAGCTTGTGTTCAATAATAATTTATATAACAATTTATGCATATATATACTTATTGGTATTATATTTTTAAAACATTGTATTCATCTATGTTTTTCAGTTACTATTGGCATTTTACATTTCATATCACTGTTAACAAAATCTCTAAAGTCCTACTACAATCATTATGTAGAAATGGTGCCTCTATTTATTGCTCCTCCATAAAAAATGAATGGGAAGCTTTTTGTTAACATCTCTCTGCTCTGGCTCATAGAGGTAGTCCAGAGCTGGAAACCCTATGTGATGTCCTTAAGATCTAGGTGTGTTCAGGGTTAACCCCTGTCTTTGTTCTAAATTGTTTCTTATTTTTTTTATTTATTTATTTTTTTTAATTTTTAGCTCTGGTTCACATTTGCAGCAATTTTTCCATCTTTACTACAGATAACACTGTGGATACCCAATGGGTCCATGGTAATTATTAGGTTTCCTTGGGTGCCCTGTATTGAATGGATCCCGTGGGGTTAGTTTTTCACTTTTGCGGTGGAGGTTCCGAACCAAGCCTTAAGGTTTAGTCTTAAGTTACAACAGTTTAAACTTACAATGGTCATCCTTTAACTAGTTGATATTATAACTTGAGGGGTCACTTTATTTCCTGGGTACACCATTTTGGGTTTCATTCTACAATATAAAGGTAGAATGTAGTAAAATTTTTGAAAACTTGAGTCTGTTTATTTTACTTTAAGACTACGCAGTCCCAGGAATCAAGGGCATTTACCTTTGATTCCTGGGCTCTGCCTCTGACCGTTTGAGACAGAGGGCCTAGGCATTCTGAGCCAGTTGCTTTGGGTGCTATGCCAGTAGTTCCGCCATTGTCTGTTATTCTTTAGCCAAAGCTAAACTTTTCCCCTGCAGGGGCTGTTGCATTCTATGCCCATCTCTTTGAATTACTGGAACCATGGCCTGTGGTCTGAGACCAAGATAAACTTATTTGGTTCAGATGGCATCAAGAGTGTGTGGCAACAAACAGGTTAGGAGTACAAAGTGTGTCTTGTCTACAGTCAAGCATGGTGGTGGGAGTGTTATGGTTTGGGGCTGCATGAGTGCTGCCAGCTGTATGGAGCTACAGTTCATTGAGGGAATCATGAATGCCAACATGTACTGTGACATACTGAAGCAGGCCCACAGGGCAGTATTCCAACATGATAACGACCCCAAACACACATCATGACGACTACTGCCTTACATAGTTATATAGTTTGTAAGGCTGAGAAAAGACAGACATCCATTCAGTTCAAGCTATTATGCTATAGTGTTGATCCAGAGGAAGACAAAAACCCTCAGAAGCCAATTGTCCTCATTCTAGGGAAAAATTCCTTCCTGAGTCCAATCTGGCAATCGGAATCAATTCCTGGATGAACAACCCTTTACAGAATCCTAGTCATTATAACTTTTTATATTATTACATTCTAGAAATGTATCCAGACCCTTTGCGAATTCTGTAAGTGAACTCACCATGACAAGTTCCTCTGGCAGAGAGTTGCACAATCCCACTGCTCTTACAGTAAAAAAATCCCTTTCTATGTCTATGCAGAAACATTCTTTCCTAATGCCCCCCTTTTTCTAGATGCAATTCTGGGTATAAATAGATCTTGGGAAAAATCTATTGATTTATATCTATATTGACTCTTAATATATTTAAACATATTTATTATGTCCCCCATGTTCTCTAAACTAAATAACCATAATCTTGTTAATCTTTCTGAGAATTATAGTTCACCCAGTCCTTTTATTATTTTTGTAGCCCGCCTTTGAACCTGTTCAAGCTCTACAATGTCTTTCCTGTGCACTAGTGCCCAAAACTGTACACAATATTCCATGTGATATCTGACCAATGACTTGGATAATGGGAGAATGTTGTTTTTATCATGTGCATGTATGCCCCTTTTAATACACTTCAAAATCCTATTGACACTGGCTGCTACAATTAAGTTTACTAGGATTCCTTCTCCATGTCACTTTTTTCAAGCTTTTTTTTCCATTTAACAAGTAATCATGGAATATTTTTTTCCTTCCTATGTGCATAAACTTGCATTTATCTGTGTTAAACCTCATCTGCCACTTCTCTGCTCTGGTCTCTAACTTATCCAGATCCCTTTGTATTAAAACATTATCCTCTAGTGTGTTTATTACTTTACAGAGCTTAATAATATCTGCAATGATTGATATTCTACTGTGCAATCCTTATGTAAGGTTATTAATGAATATATAATGAGAATAGGGCCCAATGATGACCCCTTTGTTACCCCACTATTATCAGGGATCCAATCTGAGCATGTACCATTAATCACCACCCTTTGTTTTCTATCTCTGAGCCAGTTACTTAGCCACTTGCAAATTCTCGATGGATTGATTTCAAAGAATTGTGTCAACATTTTAGGTACTGAGGTGTATAGGAAGAAGTCGGCAACGAATAGCCTTCTAAGATGGGAAAACTGTTACCCCAGATCCTTGCTGAAAAGCATTCCTTAAGGACAGTTCCTTCATCTTAGGAGGAACTGTTCTGATGGTGATGCCTTTTTGACAAGCAAATGAAATGCATGGACAGTTCATTAGGAGAGGCTACCCAAAAAGAACATTAAGGGAAGCGTTTGAATTTGTTGATGGTCATGACCGAGTTGATTTACAAAGGCTAGTCCAGTTGTGGAAAAGAGATCAGACATGTGGATAATTGGGGGTTTTGACTGTAAATTCCAACAAATTCATTAAATTATCACCAAGTATTGGGGTATTCTACAAGATCAGGGTCTTGCCTAATAGACCCTTGGTTACTTATTGAAAGGGCTGAAGTTTAAAGAACAGATTGGTCCAAAGCCACTACTCTGGTATATCGAGGAAGGAATGTTGGCTCAATAGGCAACCACTTGTTTGCCTTCGGTGTGGTTCCTGCAGCTTTTGCAAATATGTAGTGAGCTATAAGGAATTTACAAGTATAACTATGGGAGAAAAATACCGGATTAAACATTTTATTGTCTATCTAACACCTGTCCCTGTCCGTTTAATTATGTGGGTAGGACGCATTGGGAATTGTGAAGGCGAACCGGTGATCCTATGGGAGACATCAGAAGATCAGTTGATATTTTGCGACACATGAGGGAAAAGCATGTGGAAGCAAAGGATTCTCTAAGGTTTACAGTATTTGGATTGACCTAGTGATCCCCTTACCACGCAGGGGGAACTTGAACAAAATGATCTTACAGAGAGAATGCCAATGGATCTACAAGATGAACTACATTTCTCCTCTGAGATTGAAAGACAGTCAATCCTACACTCCTTTTCTTTAGAATTTTCTTCTCTTTATGTGTTCGGCTTTTACACCTTTCCATGTAAAGGTCTGGTGTCAACAGGAGGGAACCAGTTTTCTTCATGAATTTTTTTCTAAAGGTTGATTATCGGTATACAAACCCTTTATAAATACTATTGTTAATTTTATTGTTTAGACCAATTCCTCTTATGTATTTGGAGGTCCTCAAATTTGTATATCTTTGAAGTCTGCCTATCTCTTGTGACTATGGGGTTTACATTATGGCTGTGTGGCGAGGTCCTAGTGAAGTCTGGAGAGTTCCTCTTTAATTCCGGTGTGGGGGATGTACTTCAGCGCACGCGTGATAAAAGTGAAAGCTTGTGTAATTTCAGTTAACCTCAGTGTACGTGCCATATAATGAGGGTTACGTTGTTAGTGTCACGAGGGCAACCTTTACTTGGCACAGCAGCAGTGCAGAAGCCGGGATGCCAGTACAGGTGAAGATTCCACTGATAGTCTTGCGAGGTCTTCCTTTGCCTTATGCAGCTGCAGTGCAGAATCCGGAATGCCATTACAGACGGGAATGGAGCTTTAGGGTCCAGCACTTGAGAGAATCAAGTTGTTAAAACCTGTATGGCTAAGAATACCTCCTATTATTATGAGATAATCAAACTTAGAGGATGAGTCTTTCTGTTTCTAAATTTATTAGTGGGACCATGTGACTGGAGATTAATGGGATGGGCGGAATTAACACGTGTATTTAATAATGACTCAAACCCCGAGAGATTGGGTAATTTGTAAGGGATTCCCAGTAGGCATATCAGCCTCTTTCCTCACTTCCTTGTTAACCTCTGTGAACTTTTTGTACAAATATTTTTCTAGCTACCCACAGAAGGTTTCGGCCAACGCTGATTGAAACGTGTCTGAGTGAGCAAAATTTAACCTAATAGTAAGAGGGACTTTATTTAGAGTTCAACAGGTTCAGAAATCATGGGACCACTCTTTTCAGGATGCTTATCCTGCTAATGGTTTTATTAGTGCATCCATGTGAACAGGGTAGCCTGGATTTCCGTAACCCTTATTATTCAAGTGTGGGCCTTACCTGGTTTCAAGTGATGGAACTTTGATTGTTACAAATCATCCAAAATTCTATAGAACCAGGATCTACTGATGCCTATCGTGAGTTTGTGAGTTTACTAATATATTTTATATTTTGTTTTAAATATTTTTTAAAGTTATGTTTTATTGAAATATAATATTCCTTGGTAGTGTTGAGCGATTTTTATCGACAAAATTGAAATCGGCACAGTTTTTATGTTGAACGAAATTTTTAGATCTTGCGATAATTTAAGTTAAAATCTGTGCATCATCTATTAATATCGCGCCATTTTCGGCACTTCCTGTCATTTTGGCGGCCAGCAAATCAGCTTACAGAATAGAGCAGGGTGAGATGTGTGTGCGACGTCATGTCTGGGATGTGTATGGTTGCGATTGGCTGGAAAAATCACATGACGTCATTTTACATAGAACAGCCCTTCCTGTTCATGATCAGTGTCTCTCAGCGTCTCAAAGCAGTAGGACGTGCGCTCTGCCTGTGTCCAAACAGCTCAGCAAAATTTTTCCCTATTTCTTACAGAGAAAGCTTACTGTTAGCTGTGATCCTTATAACTTAGTTAGATCAGAGTGGAAGTTTTTTATGTGTCAGGTAGAGAATTTTAAAGGAGCATCTGTGTAAAGTCACGGGGGGAGGGGGGGGGGGGGGGCCGCGCGCGGCCAAACACAGACAAGCTCTATAAAAAAATAGGATATAGTTCACCAAAACTTTGTAGACTTTGCACGAAATAGCTTTATTATTAACATTTTTTTTAAAAATTTTTCCTGGATATTGGGCACCTGAATTTATATGGGATACCTTTTTAGTAATTTGCGGTCTCTTTGTTGGTGCAAAACTCCACTTTTTTTTTACGTATACTTTTCAGATAGGTGTTTTTTAATTTTGCCCATTCCAGCTTTGTTGTATACCCACCTTCCAGAAAAATTAGAATCCGCAATTTTGTTCAGCAAGGTTGATAGGGAAAAAAACCCTTTTTATTACCCGGGAATACTTTTCAGATACGTGTTTTTTCCTTTGGCGCAGTACGCTTTGTTCATTGAGGCACCTTGCACTTAAATGTGAATACGCAATTTTGTAGTAAACCACGGTGAATTGAAAGGTGCCAAAGATACCTTTTATTATCCGAATCATTTCAGTCGTGTTTTTTAAACTTTGGCGCATTCAGCTTTGTTCATTGAGGCCCTTTTGCACTTAAATGTGAATCACAATTTTAAAGTCCCACAGGGAATTGAAAGGTCCCAAAAATACATTTATTACCCGAATACATTTCGAAAAGTGTTTTTTCACTTTGGGCAGGCCAGCTTTGTTGTAATCTATTTTGCATTAAATGTAAATCGCAATTTTGTAGTCACCACGGTGAATTGTAGGTGCCAAAAAAACTTTTATTACCCGAAACATTACAGTAGGGTTTTTTTTCACTTGGGGGCCTACATTTTGTTCATTTTAAAAAAACCTTGCATTAAAAATTTAAAATACAGCAATTTTGTAGTCACCCAAGGTAAATTTTTTTAAGTTGCCAAAAAAATACCTTTTATTACCCGAAACATTCGTTTCGTGTTTTTTCACTTTGGCGCATGACCTTGCGTCCAGAAATTTCTAAAGACCCCCGGTCTGGAGCCTGCTGAGGAAGGCTCAAGTCTAGGAGGAAAGGGACACAGATCGGACACGGAGCCTTTCTCTCCGTCGAACCCCACGGGCCAACCATTTTCTCAATTTTCGGTCTTCATTAGGCAGTGGTTCGGGGTCCAGGGCTAGGCGGCAGCGCATAAGCTCTGGGGGTGATCATCTAGGAAGTCGGGGCTGTTTTGAAGCTGTGCCGGAGGAAGGGAGGAGGAGGAGGAGGAGGTATTCCTAAACACCGACGTTACGACGTCCCTGCCTTGGAAAGGGGTTGGGAGGAATTTGAGGCGGAGGGGGAAGATGGGAAGATCGTTTGTAGTCCCCCTCGACCCAGATGCTTGGGAAACCCCAAGGCTTATCTCTCACATGAGTGTTGGTTGCTCCATTTCCCCCAAAAATGTCCTCAATTTAAGGCCATAAAATGAAAAAGTTATGGGGGCCCCCCTCCGGACCCCCGGTACAAAACAAAACCAGTTTTTTCCTTCCCACCCCCAAATAGAGGTAAAAGCAGGAAATGGAGCCCTTTTCTGTTGATCAATGGATACTTTGTTGCGTCGCTTCACGTTCCCCAAATGTCACGGGGGAACAAATCGCAACGGGACACAGTAGAGGCCAAGGGGCGTGCGCAGCAGCAGGAAGGGGGAGAACCCAAATGGTGCCTCTGGCAATCTTTATTTCCCGCCTCCCCAAAGCATGCAATGCAGGGCCACATCCAAACCAAACAGAGACCGCTTAAGTCATGGTGAGGGACTTTGCGTCTAAACCCCAATGTTTTTGTATGGTTCCGGACCCCAAATAGCTTCGGGTATCCAAAATGGAAAATCCCCGAGCCGCTCCCCAGCCTAGAGGTGTTGTCCGCCCAGCAGCCGCGTCATTCTGAGGGGCCCTTTTCAGCAGAGGGGAAGGAGTCATTACGAAAAACGATCGGGGCTTTACAGATAATGTGGAATCTTTTGCTTTCTTCAAAGGGAATCAGGCGGATCTCTGATGAGTTGGGCCCCCAATTGCCGAGGCCCCAGTTTAGTTGCCGGTCTACTTCAAATTCTCTTCAAAAAAAAAATGGTCCTTTAAAAAATGTTTTTTAAAATGATCATTTCTTACGGCAATTTTTATTCTCTTTTCCCACTGTTCATTTTGCGGGGTTTGCTGTGAGGAGACTGTAAAAGAAGCGGGGTTTCATGAAAAAAACCGTTTCCCCATTACCCCTTTACCTTTAGAAGTTTTCGCATTGTCAATGGTTTTGAGGTATGTTGCTGTGAGATACAGCTATAATTTTGGCCCTTTTGGGAAACAGAAATATGGTTTTTTAAAGTGGCTTTTCCCCCTCAAATTTTTAATAGTGGTGAGAAGCATATTTATAATTTTTTTGGGGTCATGTGTTTTAAACAGAAAATCAGGGCCTTTTAAAAAATGTGGTTTTAAAGTTTTTTTCCCCACTTTTAAAATGGGGGTCATTTATTTTTGGGCATTTTCTTTGTTGGAAAAAAATAAAGTCTTATTATAAAAAAAATTTGGGGTTGTTTTTTAAGAACTTTTTTTCCTTTTTTAAATGGGGGTCATGCAATTTTTTGGGGGGCATTTTTGTGGCAGCAGTAATAAGTCCATTAAAAAAAAATTTGTTTTAAAGACTTTTTCTTCACTTTTAAAAATTCAGGGGGGGTCTTGCAGGTGGGGGCATGTAAAGGCCCTTTTTAAAAAACGGGAAGTCTTTTAAAAAAAGTCAAGTTTGGAAAAACCCTTAATTTTGGAAAAAGACTTTTTTCCAGCTTTTTTAATTTTGGGGGTCAAAAAAGCCAGTTGGCGGGCATGGGTTGGCCCGGACAAAAAAATAAGCAATTTTCCCAGGGAAAATAAAAAAAAAAGGGGGTTGGGAAAGGACTTCCCCTTTTTCCGGAACTTTTAAATTGGTTTGCCTTGGGGGCAGCGTCCCAGGACAGGGAAGTTTTGTCCAGTGAAACTTAAAAAGGGGGTTAAAGACTCCCCCCTTTTGGGTTTTTTAATTGGGGGGCAGCAGGTTTTTGGGGGTCATGTGTGGCCCCGGAAGGTATATTTAAAGTCGGTGAAACTAAAATGGTGGGTTAAAACTCCTTTTTTTCCGGGACTTTTTATCTGGGGTCATGCAGGTTTGGGGGTCATGCTGTGGCTAGGGGCAGGGATGTCTAGTCCAGTGAAAATTAAATGGTGGTTGAAAGACTTCTTTTTCCGGCACTTTTAATCGGGGGTCATGCGGGTTTGGGGGCTCATGCTGTGGCCCCGGACAGGTTAGTAATGTCCCGGGGAAATAAAAGGTGGTTGAAGACTCCCTTTTTTTTGGACTTTTTAATCTGGGTATGCAGGTTTGGGGCTCATGCTTTGGTCAGGACAGGATAGTCTAGTCCAGTGAAACTTAAATGGTGGTTGAAAGACTTTTTTTTTCCGAATTTTTAATCTGGGGGTCAGCAGGTTTGGGTCATGCTGGGCCCAGGACAGGTATAGTCAATGTCCGTGAAAAATAAAATGGTGGGTTTAAAGATCCTTTTTCCGGCACTTTTTTAAATTGGGGTCATGCAGGGTTTGGGGTCATGCTTGGGGTCAGGACAGGGTACCTTGTCAGTGAAACTTAAATGGTGGTTGAAAGCTTCTTTTTCCGGCACTTTTTAATTGGGGGTCATGCAGGTTTGGGGCTCATGCTGTGGCCCAGGACGGGTTAGTCAAGTCCAGTGAAAATAAAATTTGGGGTTGAAAGATCCTTTTTTCCCCACTTTTTAATCGGGGTCATGGGTTTGGGGCCCTGCTGTGGTCAGGAAGGGATAGTCTATGTCCGTTAAAATTAAATGGTGTTTAAAGATTCTTTTCCGGGATTTTTAATTGGGGGGCATGAGGTTTGGGGTTGCTTGGCCCGGACGGGATGCAAAGTTCGTGAAACTAAAAGGTGGGTTTAAAGACTCCTTTTTCCCGGGACTTTTTAAAATTTGGGGGCATGCAGGTTTTGGGGCTCCTGCTGTGGTCAGGACAGGATAGTCAGTCCAGGAAACTTAAATGGTGGGTTTAAAGACTTCTTTTTCCGGCACTTTTTAAATTGGGGGTCATGCGGTTGGGGTCATGCTGCGTTCCAGGCAGGGGAAATCAATGTCCAGTTCAAGTAAAATGATGGTTTTAAATCTACTGGCCTTCTGGCAATTTTTAATTTTTTGGGTGATGCGGTTTAAGGGTCATGCTGTGGACAAGACAGGGTAGTAATGGGCTGTGATTTTTTTTTCTGTGGCTTTTTTTAAACCAAGTGTGTTGCCTAAAATGTAGACGTACCATTTGACTGTTGTGTTTTAATTCCCCGCTTCTCCAGCCTGTTTGGTTTTTAGAAGAAGGGGGTTTTTTTTTGGGGTTGGGTTTTCCTCCCTCAATTTCTTTGGAGGCGACTTTGACCATCGACGATGAGGGGTTTTTAATCGCTAAACCTATTCCCTTTGGAAATTTTAAAAAGACTGTAACCTGTAAGTTAACCAGAAGTCTAGGTCTATCCGCCCTTGTCCAAGTTATTCCAATTTTTCTTCAGCAATAAGTAATTCTAGTTCATTTTTTTTTTGGTGGATTTTGGCTTGGAGCATGCAATTTGTTGTTTTTTGGTTTTTGCTTTTAACCGTCCTTTTAACTATCACCCCTCCCCCCACTGCTCCCCCGATTTATAACAATTTCAGCTCTTATCTTCGCTTTTGGAACGCTATATGTTCAATTCTCCCCCCCCTAGCCCCGTTTAAATACTAAAACCAACTTCCTGGCCCCTTTTGTTCCAAAAACAGCTGCACCCTCCCCCCTTTGGTGCAGCCCATCCTTCAAGAGTCTGTATCCAAGATAGTGTATCCCAGTTTTCCCAAAAACCCCAAATCCCTCTTTTCCTACACCAAAATTTTTGAGCCATTATTTTACCTCTCCAATCTCCCGCTGCCTCTCTGGTGTGGCCCGTGATACAGGTAGTTTTTCTGAAAAAAAAAAATCTTATATCCATATTTTGGTTTTTGGTTTAAAAACCCCTGAAGTAATTTTTTAAGAACGCCAACCTCCCTCTAATTTTGCATTTTTGCAAATGTGGCCCAAAAATTACTAAAACCACCCCACCCCCCAAATCTTCAACCCGTTTTGTGACATGTCGACCCGGGGCCTCAGGTAAAAATTTAATGTTCGCGATCCTGTATTTGTAACAGATAGATGTTACCCTAATAATGGAGTTCCAAAATGAGGGTAAAGGTGCTGTGCTCCCAAGCATGTCTCTAGACCTAAATCCTATTAAGCATCTATGAGGCATGCTCAAATGGAAGGTATAGGAGGTCAAGGTCTCTAACATCCACCAGCTTTGTCATGACTGTATCATGTGATGTGGTCATGTACCTTTGTCGGTCATCTAGCATGCAAACCACACGGATGTCAATGGTTGCAAATGGAATGACGCAACACTTGGTGCCCCAAAACCCTTTTAAAAAGGGGCTTTGGGCCTGTGTGGCATTCATCACCCATTCCGCAAGGCATTGTTTAAAAAAAAGGGGCCCGGGTGTGGATGGGCCCCAAAGAACATAAACTTCTTTTGCCTTTCTTTGACTCTTCCAGTCCTTTTATCTCTGTTGCAACCGTGAGACACTCTGTAACTATAGATCTGGACCACTTCCATCTGAGAACACCCCTGTTGAAGCCTCGCATGATAGGCTGGATCAATTGGAAGGGTGTTGACTTGGTCTTTTTTAAAAACACATGAGGGGGGGCTTTTTTAAAACCCCTTCAAATTGATCCCCCAAGTATTGGGGCGATTCGGGGATAAACCCTTTTGTTTTGCCTTAAGTCCTGCGAGAGTCAGAAAAGTTGTGCAAAAAATACTAAAAATTTAAATAGGGGAAAAATGGGGTCTAAAATTTGGATTAAGGCCAAAATGAAAAAAAATGTTGGGTTAAAATTACTTTTCCCCTTTTAACCATGAGTTAGTGGTGCTATGGGAAAAAAGTGAATTTTGGGGGATTTATAGTTTCAAAATTGTCCCAGGTTTAAATTTTAGTGTTTTTAAAATTATAAATTTAGTTTTCCTGTTTAAACCCCAAAATATAAAATTTTTTAGGGGGGGTTTCTTTCTCCTCTTGTGGAAACATTTTTTTATTTTTATTATATAAAAATTTTTTAAATTTTTTTTAAAATATTTTTTTTTTTTTAAATATTTTTTTAAAAAAATTTAAAAATTTTTTTTTTTTTTTATTCAAAAAAAATTTTATTTTTATTTAAACCCCTAATTTTTTATTATTTTTTTTTTTTTTAATAATTTATTTTTTATTAATTTTTTTTAAATTTTATAATTTATATATATATATTTTAATTTATTTATTATTTATATATATACATATAACAGTTTTCCGGAAAATACTTTGGGAAAGTATTTTAAATACAAAAACTTAGATGAAATTTTTTAAATACAAATAAAAATTACTTTAATCCGAAGTATTTTAAATACAAATTTTAAATACACTTCAAAAGTATTTTCCCAATTACTAAATCTTGAAAAATTAAAAACAAAAAATTTTAAATAAAAACAAAAAATGGAACAGGGGTTTTTTTTCCCCACTGGGAATTAGCATCTACCCCGATATGCAGGGGCCCAGGATTAATTGTGCCGACCCCTTTTAAAAAGATATCGACAGAGGAGGAGAGGAGCTACAGTAAAGAAAAAACTACGGTATCTTCCTTTAGTTATAGCCTATTAATGTCAGGCATTTGGGTTTTAAATTTATTTCATAACTGCATGTCTTCACTTTAATAAAACAAAAAATTTTAGCCATTTTTTACCCCCCCCATAAGTTTTTGGCACCGCACGGTCCCCGTCCACACAAGATGTAAATAGATCCAATACAAGGAAATTTGGCACAGGGGTTCCCCCCACGATGACGTGAAATCCAGTGCTTTATTTCAAATCCAAAAAAACAAGTAGCAACCCCCATAGTATCGCAAAAATAATCCCCTGGGAACACCGAGGTTTCGGGTGGCAATTCCCCCTTGTCATGGTTTCACTTTAAATAGCATTAAACCTCATCTGCCCCCTATGTTAACCCCGGGTTGGCCCATATAAGGGTTAATTGTGAGACACAGGGGGTTTAATAAAAGGACCTTTATGAAGACACTAATTTTTACCCCCATTTTTCTCACATATCAGTAATTTTTTTGGGCACAAGGGGTTAATGTGAGGAATGAGGGGTTTAAAATGATATTACATGGGGCACATGGAGTTACTAACTGTAAATACTGACCAACTTTTTATTGCAATGGTGGATTCCCCCCCCCCCCCTCGGGCTTATCCGAGACAAACTTTTTCCTAGTTTTTGGGGGAAAATTAGGGGCCCGGCTTAAAACGGGTCGGCTTTAAATCTTTACTATTTTACGTAATGGATTACCGATGGGGATGATTAAAAAATAAAAAAAATAACCCCCATCCAAAAACACAAGGCGACTTGCTTTTCCCCTAACGCGCTGGAATTTTCCCTCCTCTCTCGCACCTCACACGAGATCAGAAACGAGAGTGAGGGCTGACTCGCCGTTGTTTTATTTTTTTTTAAGTGCGGCAGGTGAGTTTTTTTAAAATTTTAAACGTTTTGTTTGAAAATTTAAAACAAAAATTTTTTTTTTAAAAAAAATTGGTTTTTGTTTTAAAAAAAAAAAAAGGTTTTAAAAATTTTTTTTTTCGTTTTTTCTTGTGTTTTTTAAAATTTTTTTTGGGGTTTGGGGCTTGGATTTTGGGCCCCAGGTTTTTGGGGGGCTTTGGCAAAAATACAGGGGCCCCGTATTTTATTTAAGAGCAAACAAAAACAACCAGTGCACGCCATGCACCGACATAATACAAAACAACCGCCTGCCCGTCTGGGCTCTAACTAACAAAGGACCAACTTACTATCAGCTTGTAAGTTTCCTGCTGGATCTCCAGCGTGTCTCCTCTCCAGACTTAAAGGTAGCCTGGGAGTTGTAGTCTCCTCCAGTAAGCTTCCCTGCTGACTTATATCTTATATATTCCAGGTAAAACCTGGAGTGGAACCTCGGGGAGTGGATCCATGGGGAGTGAGCACCCACCCTGCTCTATGCTCACTCCCAATGAAAGGCCGACCCGGGAAATGGCTGAAAGCCATGCTAACATTAAACGTTAAACATATGTCGACAGTCTATACTGTCGACACCTATCTAATATTGGCCTTTCATTCCCCAAGGCTCCTTACCTTGGGGGCATGTGTCTGGACATTTGAAGGCGCATGCAAGGACTCTGGCCGGGATATATACACCGTTATATACCCTTCCTGCTGTTGCAACCTTACAATATATAAATATATATTATATATATATATATATATATATATATATATATATATATATATATATATATATATATATATATATATATATATATATATATATATCACTGCCTACAGTCTTGAACTCATGGACATCACCAGATGCTGTGTTTACTCCTTTTTAATGATCTACAGTGCTTTTCAGTTGCTGTTTATTTGTCAGCCTTTCTGCCTTAAGTTTAGTCTTTAACAAGTGAAATGCATGCTCAATTGGATTGAAATCAGGTGACTGACTTTGCCATTCAATAATATTCCACTTCTTTGCTTTAATAAACTCCTGGTTTGCTTAGGCTTTATGTTTAGGGTCACTGTCCATCTGTATTATGAAATGCTGATCAATCAGTTTAGCTGCATTTGGCTGGATTTGAGGAAACAGTATCATCAATAAACACTAGTGACTCAGTGACACTGGCAGCCATGCATGCCCAAGTTATCACACTGCCTCCGCTGTGTTTTACAGATGATGTGGTATGCTTTGGATCATGAGCTGTACCACACCTTCACCATACTTTTTTCTTTCCATCATTCTGGTAGAGGTTGATCTTGTTTTAATTTGTCCAAAGTATGTTCTTCCAGATCTGTGCTGGCTTTTTAGATGCTTTTTTTTTAGCAAAGTCCAATCTAGCCTTTTTATTCTTGAGGCTTATGAGGGGCATGCACCCTCCGTGAACCCTCCGTATTTACTTTCATGCAGTCTTCTCTTTATAATTAGATTTGGATATTGATCCGCTTACATTCTGGAGCGTGTTGTAATGTGGTTGGCTGTTGTAAGGGTGTTTCTCTTCACCATGGAAATTATTCTCCGATCATCCACCACTGTTGTCTTCCGTGGCCATCCAGGTCTTATTGCATTGATGGGTTCACCAGTGTTTTCTTTATTTCTCAGGATGTAGGATCTAGGATTGCCACTCTTAATATTGTAGCAATTTCTTTGATGGGATTTTTCTGTTTTTGCAGCTTAAGGATGGCTTGTTTCACCTGCATGGAGAGCTCTTTTGACCATCTTTTCTTCACAGCAATATCTTCTAAATGCAAGCACCACACCTCAAATCAACTCTATGCCTTTTATCTGCTTAATTGAGAATGCCACAATGAAGGGATTGCCCACACCTGCCCATGAAACAGCATTTGAGTCAATTGTCTAATTACTTTTGGTCACTTTAAAAACAGGGTGGCACATTTTAAGGAGCAGAAAGTCCTAAACCCTTCATCCAATTTTAATGTGGATACCCTCAAATGAAGGCGGACTGAAGTCTGACTTTATGTCCATGTCCATCCTATAACTATAACATGAATATTAGAGATGGGCGAATTGATTATAACGAAGTGGAATTCGTTTAGAATTTCAGGAAAACTTCGATTGTGAACGAAGTCAAAGTTTGGTGTGATTCGCGGGAACGAAGCATGTTTTTAATTGATAAAATGGCTGCAAGAACATGGCGCTACATGGGGCAAAGAAGTCTGGGAGGAAGAAAGGCGTAGCCTAAATGACATGTGCAGAGATGAAGCCAATCAAAGACCGGCGGGATTCTGTGACATCACCGCATTATATAAGTCTGGGCGCGATGGTGGCAGTTCACACTGCTTTCACTGTGCTGTGTAGGGAAGCTGCTGCTGCTGCTCATGGTATCTCATACTAAAGAACTAACTTTTATACAGCGATTTTTTGGGGGGGTGTCACAGCTTGTCTCAGAGACTGCTTCTCTTATGTTCTAATTCTGATTTTGTGGGGTATTGGAACTGAAGTACAGTGTGTGTCCAATTCAGCTGCATATACATTTTAATGCTATCTGCTCAGTTCTTGAGCACATTGAATATCCAAGGGTTATCACTTAATTTTTGGTTGCTCATTTATTTTGCGCTATTTAGATCCAGGGGTTAATTAAGCGTTGTTTTGCTGTTGTGGTCACTAAAAGAAACGGTGTTTTTCAACGCCAAAGAAGAGATTTTGCCTGTAGCATAATTCATATCCGAAGGTTAATTAGGAGTTTTCTGTTGTTGTGTTCTGTAAAATACACGCCATTTTAATGCGCTACAAAGCTGGTAATTGTTGGCAGCACATTTCTTTTGTGCAATTTACATCCAAGGGTTAACTAAGTATTTTTCTGCAGTTGTACTCAGTAAAAGAAACGTTGTTTTTCACCGCAAAAGAAGAAATTTTGGCTGTAGCATAATTCATATCCGAAGGTTAATTACAAGATTTTCTGTTGTTGTGTTCCGTAAAATGCACGCAGTTTTAACAAGTTACAAAGCTGGTAATTGTTGGCAGCACATTTCTTTTGTGCAATTTACAACCAAGGGTTAACTATTTTTCTGCAGTTGTACTCAGTAAAAGAAACTTTGTTTTTCACCACCAAAGAAGAAATTCTGTAGCATAATTCATATCGAAGGTTAAATTAAGCCTGTTTGTGCTTTTATATTCAGTAAAATACACAGTGTTTTTAAACGGCACATACAAGTAAATTTTTTCTGGCAATTTGTGGAGCGCAAATTTATAACCAAAGGGTTACCCAAGCTTGTTAGTGGGTTCATTTGGAGCCAAATACAGGGTGTGTATTTATCATATACAGATATCTTCATTAAACAGATTCTTTACATTTTAGAACAAACAGTATGTAAGACATAGAGGTGGCAGGCTCTTCACCTGTGAGTGGCAGTGGCACAAACATTCCTGGAGCAGGCCCAGGTCGCAGCAAAGCTAGGGGACGTTGCAGCAGGAGTCACTCAGTGAGGCCACAACTGCCACTGTCATCTAGCGGCCGTGTGTTGTTCAGCAACCCAATGGTTCTTGATTGGTTGACTAGGTCATCCACTTCCTCCCAAATGACATCTGACAACCCCAGCCAAGAGTCGGTGGGAACGTCAGACACAACCCTTAGTTGGCATGGCCCGGGAGCGGGTCAGCGGCCCTCACCTGTCCTCAACCCGCCTCTGTCCCATCCGGTTCCCTGAGCCAGAGATCTACTATGTGGTCTGGGATCAGCGCCACTATACAGCGAGGATTAACAATTTGAGGAGGGCAGTCAGCAGCTACTTGACAGCGAAGAAATGTGGCCAATATCCCCTGCTTCGTGCAATAGGCGGCAAAGTATAGATGTGGCGAGTGGCATGGGAGGTCATGTTGTGAGGGGTCAGCCTCTGCATACCAAGACCGGTGATGAGGACAGCAGTGACGATGAAACACAAACTCGATGATGATGTAGCCAACCGCATTTGGGAGCAAGGTGAAGCAAGGGCTTCATCATCGTCAGGAGAAGAGGGCGTCAGCTTGCACGTCAGGCAGCGGCGCAGCCAGCAAGTGGGTTGTGTGGCTGTGAGTCAGCAGGGTAACAGCAGTGTGAGGTCAGGAGCCAAGCGGCCACGGGGTAGAAAACCCGCTTCACAGGTCCAAGAAAGTAGCGGCACAGGGGCTCATCGAGGCAGCGGCGGTAGTAATAACTCAGTGCGGAGCGTTGCCAGTAAAATCAGCTACTCGGCGGTGTGGCAGTTCTTTGCTAAGACACCGGAGGAGCCGAACATGGGTATATGTAGAATATGTGGGCAGAAAGTGAAGCGCGGCCAGGGAGCTAACATTGGCACCACAGCCCTGCGTCAACACATGAAGCGTCATCATCCGGTGGCCTGGGAGAAACGTGACTCAGATGTGGTGGTCCATCCTGCCGCAGCAACAGCAGCAGCACCCAGTTTCACGCATGCCATTGCAGCCAGTCAAGACTCCACCACCTCTGCAGAAGGGAGCCGTTTGTCTTTCCCTTCATCTACCGGTCCAGATGCTCCTGCTCCTCGCTACTCATGGTGCCAGCAGTCGTTCAATGAGGCGATTGCAAAGAGACAATAGTATGCGTCCAACCATCCTAAGGTGCAGCAGCTGACAGTGCTCCTGTCCAAGTTGTTGGTACTGCAGTCCCTTTCTTTCCAAATGGTGGACTCTGCACCATTCAGAGAACTAATGGCTTGTGCCGAACCGAGATGGAGAGTTCCAAACCGTAATTTATTTTCCTAAAAAGGCAGTACCAGCACTTCACAAATATGTAGAACAGAAGATGGGCCAGTCCTTGAGCTTATCGGTTTGTTCCAAGGTGCACGGCAGCGCGGACGTGTGGAGCTGTAACTATGGTCAGGGCCAGTAAATGTCCTTTACGGCCAACTGGGTGAATGTGCTTCCTGCCCAGGCACACCAACAACCTGGACAGGAGATGCCGCTTTGTCCTCCACGTTGTCAAACTGCGGCTCCTGCGCCAATATCCCCCTCCTCCTCCACCGCCACCCCCATCTCAGCCTCCATAAGTGCTGCTCCATCATACCACATGTGTAGGGCACAGCGGTGTCACACAGTTCTACACCTGGCTTGCCTCGGCGATCAAAGTCACACAGGGGAGGAACTGCTCCGTGTCATGCAGCAAGAAATCGATGTGTGGCTTTCTCCGCACCAACTGCAAATCGGAACCATGGTGACGGACAATGGGAGGAACATGGTGCCCGTGTTGCACCGAGGAGAGATGGTCCATGCGCCCTGCATGGTGCACGTGTTCAATCTGATTGTGAAAAGGTTCCTGAAGTCTTCCACCGATCTTCAGAAGATTCTGAAAATGGCCAGGAAACTGTGCATGCACTTCATCCATTCCTACATAGCCAGGAACACTCTCCTCGAGTTGCAGCGGCAGAATGGCCTCCCCCAACGTACGCTGATATGCGTTGTTTCCACCCGTTGGAATTCCAGCCTGCACATGTTGGAGCGACTAAATGAACAGAGAAAGGCCATTAACGATTTTTTGATGATCCAGGCAGACAGGAGTACTCCCCGTGTAACTTTGATGTCAGCCAGTGGCAGCTCATGCATGACACCTGCCATTTCCTGAGGCCATTCAAGGAGGCAAAGTTATTTGTCAGTCACCAGGACTACGGGATGAATAATGACATTCCACTGCTTCATGTCCTGGAACAGATGCTGAAAAATCTGTCTGGGCAGGGAACTGGAGACGTGGCGACTACATCTCGCGGCCACATGAGTCTGGTGGGGACTGAACTGGAGGAGGAGGAGGAGGACATTGGAGCAGAAGCATTGTCTGGTGAATTGAGTGGATTTTCTATCCAGGTGACAGGAGAAGAGGAGCAGGAGCAGCTGGAGGAGGTAGATGGAGATTAGGAAGACGAGGCAGATGACCCGCAAGCACCGTAGCAGTATTCAGTGGAGATGGAGGCAGGGAGTCCCTCGGAGTCAATTGTGCAGATGGCCCGCAGCATGCTGATTTGCCTGGCTAGTGACAGCCGAATAGTCAGCATCGGCAGAGGGAAGACTTCTGGCTCTCCACCCTATTGGACCATCGCTACCGGTCCAAAATGGGAGCCTTTTTCCCAGCTGCTGAGAGGGAGGACAAACTCAAATACTATAGGGAAATCCTCCGTAATCAGTTCGGCATCGTCCCTCCTCTGACAGGTCTGACCAGGGGGTTCCTCCGCGCTCACGGACCACTGCCGCGGCTGCTGGGGGAAGGTGGGGGGAGGAGCAGTACCAGCTCCATCAGCAGCAACCTAAGTCTGGAGTCACTGATGAGCAGAGTCCTTCACCCGCCTAGTGAGGAGGGCAGTCGCCAGCAGCAGGACCTGGAGCAGTCCCTGAACCAACAGGTGGTGGCCTACTTAGAGAGCACTGCCACCCCAGTTAGTAGATCCACTGGACTACTGGGCAGCCAAACTGGATGTGTGGCCGCAACTTGACGAGTTTGCAGTGGAAAAGCTGTCCTGCCCGGCCAGTAGTGTGGCATCAGAGCAGGTGTTCAGTGCGGCGGGGGCCATCGTTACCCCAAGGAGAACCCGCTTGTCCACGGGAAATGTGGAACAACTGACCTTTGTCAAGATGAATCAGGTGTGGATTGGCCAGGATTTCCACACACCAATACCTCGGGCATCAGAATACATCAGCCATGACGCCTCACCAAAACTTTGAGAAATGGGTCTGGATTCAAACTACCTGCCTCAGTCACTATTCTTATGCCGGCGCTCGCCTGATGCCACACATCTGCTGGCAGTTTCTCCATCTGCCTACCACCATCTTTACCAGGGACTGGTATTGCCACCCACCTCCACACTATGACCTCATGCTGCTGCTGCTGTTGCTGGTGCCGTGACATCCACACTGTGTCATTGTGCCACTCTCTGACCTCATGCTGTTGCTCCTGCCGTCACCTCCACTCTCTGTCATTGTGCCACTCTGTGGCCTACTCCTGTTTGTGCCACCTCCACACTGTGTCATTGTGCCACTGTTTGACCTCATGCTGCTGCTGTTGCTTCTGCCGTGACCTACACACTCTGTCATTGTGCCACTCTGTGGCCTACTCCTGTTTGTGCCACCTCCACACTGTGTCATTGTGCCACTGTTTGACCTCATGCTGCTGCTGTTGCTGCTGTCACCTCCACAATCTGTGGCCTACTGATATTGCCACCTGAGCCCTCAGCTTGTTTTTTTTCAGCTGACTTTATCAGGCTACATTCCCGCTTCTGTTTTTTTTTTTTAGTTTTGCCCTCTTAAGTGCCCAGGGAATTTTATAGTGAAGCGTGGCAGTCATATGCGTGTCATAGTAAAACACAACATTGCATGAAGACCAAACCAAGATCCCTCTGCATATTTAAGCATGGCACAACGTTCTACAGAACCTTACAGGCTCTGTGCAGCCTGGAAATAGCTGTTTTTTAATGCGATTCGTCCCGAAGTAATTCAGACCAAAACAAATTGTTTGGGAAAATTCAGCGAAGTCGGCGAATCGAATTTTTGAGAAATTCACCCATCTCTAATGAATATGTTTCAGTAAATGAGCAAAAAAAAACACATTTAGTGTCAGTGTCCAAATATGTATGGACACTGTATGGTCCAATGTATGGTCAATATCATTGACTCCAATGATATTATGTTGTAAGCAGGAGTAGGAAAGGAGTGCCTTAAAAGTCCAGTGGACTGTCCTACTCAGTAACCGACAGCTTTTTTTTGTACAAAATATATCTGCATGCAAAGGTAATTGTTAATCTGTAAATATATCAGTAAACTCTATCTATCTATCCATCTATCTAAACTCTAGATAGATAGATAGATATAAAGAAAAAATAATGTAGCAGCACTCAAAATATCTTATAGGTGGGTGCCAGCAGACCAGTCTTGACACAAGACCTCCAATGTAGATACAAAAAAATCCACAGCACTCCAAAGAATCTTGAAAGTAGCGTTTAAAATTTATTCACCCCTGTCAATGCACGGGTGGACTGAAACTTTGCATTGACATGGGTGAATAAATTTTAAACGCTACTTTCAAGATTCTTTGGAGTGCAGTGGATTTTTCTGTATCTAGATAGATAGATAGATGGAGTTTACTGATATATTTACTGATTAACAATTATCTCCACATGCAAATATATTTAGTACAAGAAAAGCTGTCGGTCAATAAATAGGACAGTCCACTGGACTTCCAAGCCAAATCCTAAGCCAACTCCTTTCCCACTCCTGCTTACAACCTACTGCCATTGGACTCAATGTTCAATGTGACAGGTTACCTTTTTTAAACTTCATGTATACATATGTAATGTATAATTTTCCAGTTAGCACACAATGGTACGGATTGTTTTTTTTTTTTTTTTGTGTCCTTAGATATCATGGACAAATACATTTTTTTACACTAAGAAATGTAGAGTTGAACAAAAAGGAAAACATAATATGGTAAATTACTTTGTAACAAAAAATGAATAGTGAAAATGTTACAAATTCATATAATGAACACTACATTGAATTAAGCAATACAATTATGGTACCTCATTTTTCTGACAAAGATTTTAACAAGATCTGAAAATGACTCAGAATCAATCTCTTCTCATGACAAAGGTGGTAATGAGAATTGAAAATTGGATGCAATTAGCTTATCCTTATTATAGTCTTTAAATTGCAACCTCAAGATTCTGTTCATATGCCATTATCTTTGGGGTACAGTTAGCTATAAAAATACATTTCATTTTAACAATTAAGCTACATGTATAGTGGGGAGCATTGAAGGAATGTGTAGAATCTGGTTAAAGAGCTGAGTTATTCCTTCATTTTCTATTCCCTTTTACACTTACCTTCTTTTTCAGGAAAGGTATTCCAGGTTATACAGTAGAATAGAGTATAAATGTATACAGCATATACAGCATATATAGATAAAAAGAGATAGATATTTATAGACTTTCCAAACTTAATACAATTAAGAAAAAGCATTGGTATCACCAAACAATATAAAATAAAATTGTACAGTGCGTGCTGCGATAGCTGAATACAAATGCCAACACACATGAGCGTTATGCATGAACATTTAATACATAAATTCTTTTACATTGCATTACTGTTATATTTAGTGTACATGAACATTTTAGGTTCTTAGCGCACATTTTTATTAACTTTTTGGCCTTTTCACCAATGGCAAGGGGACCTTATTTCATGAGCCTCTGCTCTAAACAGATTCAACATTTTCATATTTTTGTCTTTGTACACCACTACATTGGTTTTGAGACAATGCCATTAACCTCTAGGTATCATTTTTGCACAGTTTCATCATTTTCATAAACTAACCGTATTGTAAACATAAGGATTATTTTTTTCTATTTCTGGCTGCAAACACTAGTGTTTGCATGATAAATCTATTGACAACACAAATGGTGAGTTTCCTCTCTTGTAATGTTTTGCCAGTCTGCATTGTGGCCATCTACATTTTGTGCGCAGATGGGTTGAATTCAGAGGACTGATTGAAGAATATTCTATTTCTTGACCTTCAAAAGCTCTTGGGTTGCCTATGCAGTAGGTTTGGGGTCATTATCATTTTATACTGTAAAGCATCATTTTATTTTTTGTTGTCAATGCTTCTTGATCTGAATAAGTAAGTAACATTTAAACAAGAGCATACAATTTGTTAAACATAATTTACTATAAAAAATGCTAATTTGCTAAAGTATTTAAGATACCTCATTTGCATAAACATGAGTCAAAATGCAATAATATAGCACTATAAAATAAAATTCAGAATTTTACTGGATACAACATGAAGAAAAAACAGAGGGAAAAGTGAAGAATTTTGGAAACATTAAAGTAACAAATAAGAGGAAGCTTAAAGGAAGGAGAGAGGGCTTATAGCACTACCAGAAGGAAGTGTGAAGTCAGAGACAGTGGTTTTCACTGAATAAAAGCAAGATATATCACAGAATTATATGCAAAATGGTCATACATGGGGTTTAATGGATAGTCCAGTACTCAAATCACAATTAAAATAATTCAACTATAGTTTTTGAAAAACTCATCCTGTTTTCGGTCTTGCTCTGTGGTAAATTTCTCAGCCTGTAAACTTGGTTTACTTATCAATCCATTGTGCATCAGTCGTTGGTGTTTTCAAAGTCCTGATAATGGAATTAAATATTTTCTGTAGCAATAAGATCATACATTACTTTTTTAGAAGGTTGACAATTAGTTATGGGGATTAGTAGAGCTACTGTTTAAATTGAGAGTTGTATTTTAGTTGAACAAACTTTAGTTTTGAGAGATTCTACCACAATCCAAAGGGGCCTGATCACATAATAGTGACACCAGATATGGTGAATTTCCTGTTTACTGACATGTCCTGCACATTTATGTATGACAGACCAACAATCCTTTTAAGCCTATTTTATTCACCAAAGAAAGGCAATTTTTTCACACTATCCAATGGCTCAAAGAGTGTAATAAAATAAATAATCTTTTTTTTACCCCATATAACCCCTTACCGAAGTGTATTCCCGCAAATGGACGTACCGGTAAGTCATGTAGATCGTGTGGGCTTACAAGCGAGCCCCGTATGATCATGACATAGGACCAACGGTATATTACCACTGGCCTCATGCCACATAACGCATGGCCGGAGTGAGGGTGATTAACCCTTAGCTGTCGTAATCTATCACTATCGCCACAGCTAAGGCAAAGACAGAAGGAGTGAGCTCCTTCTGCCTGTAATTGGTGCTGCTGTCTGTGACGTCAACATGTCTAAAGCATCCGGGCTATCTGTAAAATCAAAAGTCTGTGACATGAAAAGCTTCATATGCACCACGTAAAGGTACCAATAAAAAATGTCAACTCATCCCGCAAAAAAAGAGCCGATAATAGGGCTAAGAAACATCCTAAACACTGTTATGAATACTTTAAGGGGTGCAGTTTCTTAGATGGATTAATTTATTGGGGTATCTAACATACTGGCCCCTCAAAGCGATTTTCAGAACTGGACTGGTCCCTAAAAAAATTTATATATGCACATTTTCTTGAAAATGTGAAAAAATACTACTACTAAATTTGTAAGCCCACTAATGTCGTAAAAAAATAGTCATTTAACGCCTTAACGCCGGAGCCAGTGTTGGCATCTCTGACAGAGCCCCATTTTTGAAATCTGTCATGTGTCACTTTATGTGAGAATAACTTTTTGACACTTTAACCTATTCATGTGATTCAGAGATTGTTTTCTCGTGACACATTGTGCTTTAAGATAGTAAGAAATTTTGGTCCAAAAAATGCTTGTTTATTTGTGAAAAATATAAAAAAAATCGTGAAAAATTTTAAAAATTTACCAATTTTAAACTTCAAAAATTTCTGCATGTAAGACAGATAGTTATTCCACTCAAAATAGTTTATAACTAGCATCTACCATATGTCTGCTGTAGTTTGGCATCATTTTTTTAAATGTCTTTTTTTTTTCCCGACATTAGGGGGCTTAAAAATTTAGTAGTAATTTTCAAATATTCAAGAAAATTTGCAATATACATTTTTTAGGGACCAGTCCAGTTCTAACGTGACTTTGATTGACCTGTATGTTAGATACCCCCATAAATGACCTCATCTAAGAAACTACACCCCTTAAAGTATTCAAAACCGCATTTAGGAAGTTTATTAACCCATTAGGTGTTTCACAGGACTTAAAGCAAAGTGGAAGTGAAATTTCAAAATTTCACTTTTTTTTGCAGATTTAGAATTTTTATACATTATTCACAAGAATACGGTAAATGTGATCAGGGAAATGCAACGTAATATTGATTCCCCAGATTCTGCCATTTTCAGAGATATCCCATATGTGGCCCTAGTGCATTATTTGGCTCAACCACAAGCCCCAGAATAGGAGGAGCACCTACTGGACTCTGGGGTCTCATTTTCATTACGATTTTATTTAGGGGCCATTTCAGTTTTGCGGACACCCTAAGGTGCTAATACTTAATAAACTCCACTAAAAATACCCCATATTGGAAACTACACCCTTTAAGGAATATATCCAGGGGTGTAGTGAGCATATCGACCCCAAAGGTGTGTCACAAAATTTTTTAGAGTTGGGCTGTGAAAATGAAAAAAAAAACATTTTTCCCAATAATCTGCAATTTTAGCTTAAAATTTTTAATTTTTACAAGGCATCCTTGTTACGCAATTTCTTCCAAGTCGAGCAATACCCTACATGTGGGTGTAAACTGCTGTTTGGATGCATGGCAGGAGGTACAAGGGAGGGAGCGCTATTTGGCTTTTGGAACGAAGATTTTGGTGGGGCCATGTCGCATTTACAAAGCCCCCAAAGTACCAAAACAGGTGAAACCCTCCTGAATTCACCCCATTTTGGATTCAGCACGCATCATAGATCTCATCTAGGGGTGTATTGTACATTTTGAGTGCACGGGTGTTCCAAAGTTTTTGTTTTTTTTTTGCATTGGGCTATGAAAATGAGGGGAAAACGCAATTCCGCCATTGTTTTTTGGGCTTCAATTTTACAGCGTTCGCCGTGCAGTATAAATGACAGGATATCTTTACTATGGGGGTCGGTGCTATTGCAATGATATAGATTTTATATCGTTTTTTATGTTTTATTACTTTTACACAATAGATATAGGTCTATAAAAAATTGCGTTTTTATGTTGTCCTGTTCTGATAGCCATAACGTTTTCAGTTTTCTGTATACAGAACTGATTATGGGCTTGTTTTTTGTGGGATGAGTTGACGTTTTTATTAGTACCATTATGGGGGGCACATGCCGCTTTGATCACTTTTTATTAAGGTTTTTGTGAAGCATTTTGAACAAAATACAGCATTCCTGGTAGTGTTTTTTATTTTTATTTTTTTACAGCGGTCACCGTTCAGTAAAACTGACATACTATTATTACTCAGCAGGTCGATACGATTACAGTGATACCCAATTTATATATTTTACTGCTTTTACACAATAAAAACACTTTTATTCAAAAATAAAACACGTTTTTGCATCGCCATAGTCTGAGAGCCATAACCTTTTTATTTTTCTGTGTACGGAGCTGTATAGGGGCTTGTTTTTTGTGGGATGAGATGCCGTTTATATCGGTATCATTTTTGGGGGGACAAGACTTTTTGATCAGTTTTAAATCCGTTTTTTGGAAGGCAGGGTGAAGAAAATACTGCAATCCTAGTAGTGTTTTTTTTATTTTTAACAGCGCTCACCGTGCAGTATCCATGATCAGATAGCTTTACTCTCTGTGTCGATACAATTACGGCGATACCCTATTTATATAGTTTTTTTAAAGTTTGAAGCACTTTAAAAAAAAAAAAAAAGGGTTTTTATTGTGTTAAATAATATTTATGCATCGCTGTGGTCTGAGAGCCATAACTTTTTTTATTTTTCCGTATACAGAGACGTTTTTTTTGCAGGATGAACTTAAATTTTAATTGGTACAACTTTGGCATTTATATGAGTTTTTGATCGCTTTTTATTCCATCTTATGTGCTGCAGGATGTAAAAAATCGCAATTCTATGACTGTTTTTTGTTTTTGTTTTTTACGGCGTTCACTGTACGGGTTAATTAACATGACAGATTTATAGGGTGGGTCGTTACGCATGCGGCGATACCAAATATGGGTACTTTATTTATTTTTTATCTTTTTTGGGGCGATTGGCGTTTGTAAAGGGGAAAAGGGAGGTGTACGTGTTTTTAATTTTATTTTTTGTGTTTGTGTTTTACTTTTTTTACTTTTTTTTTTACTTTTTCACATTATTTTGCTTTTCCCCAGTGGGGATTTGTACAAATCCCCACTGGGGAAAAGCAATCGTTAGATTGCTGTTTGAATAGGAGACCTGTGCACAGCGTTACTGCTGTGCATAGGTCGCCATGGCAACGACTGACACCATGCCCACAATGCATTGCGGGCATGGTGACATCACCAGACTACCCGGATGCTTTCAGAAAGCATCCGGGGAGTCCGGTAAGAGACCAGCGAGCGGCATCTCCGCCGCTTGCTGCGCCGGATCGGAGGCAGCAGGAGCTCACTCCTGCTGCCTGCGCCTTCATTATCGCAGCCATGACAGGCTGCGGTAATGAAGCGTTAATCACCCGCGGCCGGGGGTGATGTGGCATGAAGCCAGCGGTAATTTACCGCTGGTTCCATGTCGCGATCATGCGCGGCTTGTCCGCAAGCCTGCGCGATCGCCAGGACTTATGCAAACGACTATTTGCGGGAAGTCACTTCCCGCTAGGGCGTATGCATACGTCCATTGTCGGGAAGGGGTTAAAAAATGATGCCAACTTACAGTAGAGATATGATAGATGCTAGTTCTAAACTATTTTGCGTGAAATAACTACCTGTCTTACACGCCAAAATTTTTAAAGTTTGAAATTTTTTCAAATTTACCACAATATTTAGAATTTTTTCACAAATAAACAAGGACTGATTGGACCAAAATTTCGTACTAAATTAAAGCACAATGTGTCACAAGAAAACAGTCTCTGAATCACATAGATAGGTAAAAGTGTCAAAAAGTTATTCTCACATAAATTGAGGTTAAAAATATAATAATACATTGAAATATGGTAAACAGCAGATACAAAAAAGCAATAAGCCTTTGATCCATAATAAGTCAAATCAACATATATCATAGCTACAAAATAAAAAAAAATTCATCATACTTCATAGGATGCAAACATTGCATATGCATACACATTACCATATCATAGCAGTACTCAAACTTATTAAATAAAAACCTCATCTCAAAGTTATCAGGATTATTTTAAACTTAATAACAAATTAAATGATAAACCCACCACAACTCATCAATCATATCATCAGTCACATATAAATACTGACCAGGAGGGCAGATATGTCCCTAACACATATATCACCATTGATTCTTTGGTGGGAATCTTATAAAAAGACAACTATAACCAGTTCACCCAGTCTTTCTGCTGTGGAAATGTCAGTACTGGACATACACTGTTGGCAAACAGAAGAAGAAAAAAAAATCTCCAGCATTCCTTAAAACTCAATGAGGCTTTATTGTAGAAAAATGCATCTATAATCAGCATTCAGAATCCAGGACACAACATAGGGATCAGCTTATGCATTTAAGGCTTTCACACAACAATCCAGAAATCCAAAGAAAGTATTTCAGCTCACCTGGAATCTTGAGTGCGACACGGTCACAAGCAAGTCCTCCAACTGCTCTTGTATCAAAGCAAAATTGTAGATAACGAACACCAGCCGCAAATATGGAAGATTCAGAGTAATATAAAACGTATGTCCATTTATTTAAAAAATCTATCAAAAACAAGCGGATAACAGGATAAATGTACAATATATCCTGTTAACTGCTTGTTTTTAATGGATTTTATACTACTCTGCATCTTCCATATTTGCGGCTGGTGTTCGTTTATCTACAGTTTCACACAACAATCCTTAGTCATAGTATACAGGATATGTTAAACACCTGAACATATATAGGCTGTGTACGTAAGGGTATGTTCACACAGCGTCTTCACTTCGTATGAACATCCGCTTTTCTGATGCGTCTCTGGGTCCATCAGAACTGACCCAGAGACACATCTAACAATTAGCAGTGACATTATCACTGCCGGCAATGACAGACACGCAGCAGCGTTCACACGAGAGATTGCCACTGTGTGTTTGCAACGCGCATGTCGGGTCCATCTTGTTGATACGATCCAAGAAATGACATACAATTCTTTGATCGGATCCGCAAGACGGACCTGACAGGCGCGATGCAAACACGTAGTGGCGATCACTCATGTGAACGCCGCTGCTGTGTGTCTGTCATTGCCGGCAGTGATAAAGTCACTGCTAATTGTTAGATGCATCTCTGGGTCCGTTCTGATTGACCAAGAGATGCATCAGAAAAGCATATGTTCATACGGACTGAAGACGCCATGTGAACATACCCTAAGTCAGACATGCCCTTCATATGTGAAATACATCAATACAATGTTTTAAAAACATAAACATGTTTGTTAATCTTTATTAATCTTTATTAATTAGAAACACTATAAAATCCCTAAAAATTGAAGTGTATAAAGACAGCTCCATAAACTGTAGGCATATTATCACAATCACATTATATAACTGAGAAAGAGCTCATATTAATATGGTAATAATAGTACAATAGGAATTTATGCATTTGAATACTAATACTGGTCTAGGTGTAGATTAGGTATTAGCCCTTCACGATCACATGTATATACATGTATATCAATTTCTGCTATTACCCAATATGTGCTACCTAATTGTAACAACGGTTACCAGTGAGAGGACCCAGCCAATAACCCCAACGCGCATTTCGCATCCCTTGCTTTCTCAGGGGGTACCCCACAATATATACACTGCCCACATGAATTGCGGACAATGCGTCTGGATGCCGCAGCATGAACCGGCACCAGATTCCCCACATTGCGCACGCGCACTGCCTCAGGTAGTGTCAAGATCGCAGTTCAAGGAAAACCGCCACTATAACTAACCACTATAAACCTCCATCTATACGGTTTATATGCCAGCTCCATCGCAATCCATCTTATTCATTGTCATTATTTAAACTAGCTCGATTGTACAGACTTCTCTAAACTAAAGAGATGCGTGTAGAGGTTAATGAGAAGGGAATACGACTTTAATGTACAAAACAATTACATAGAATGCGTTTTTTTTTTTTTTACTAACAACTGTATAATTACTTTTTCCTTATAAACTTGATAGAAATGATTTAGCTTTTTAGACCTAATTTTAAAATAGAAAGATTATTTATAAATCCTTTGGGTATATACAAACACACACACTCACTCACACATATGAAACAGACCTAATCACAACAGCACTGATGAAAGTGTATCTTGTCCAGTAGCCATTAATTATCAATGACTGTTTTTCTCTCTGACAACTGTACTTGTGCCGTACTCTCCGGTATAAATGATGTGTGTTCTGTATATTGCAGGTCGACACAGTTCCGGAAACACCAAACATGTAGGATTTTCATTATGTTTTGGTACCGAAAAAAAATCAAAACATTTTCTATTTTTGAAATTTGTGCGGTGGCGCTATTTTCTGCAACCAATAACTTTTTTGTACTAACACCTACGGACTTGCGTCAAGGTGCATTTTTTGTGGGCTGAAGTGTACATTTTATCAGTACCAGTTTGGAATACATAAAATTTTTTTTATCACTATTATTCTAATTTTTAGGCGACGTGAAATGACCAAAAAAACGCAATTTTAGCGTTTGGATTTTTTTTTATGGTGTTCAGCATATGGAATAAATGATGTTATATTTTAATAGCTCCAACTTTTTTTAATGTGGTGATAGCAAATATATGTAACTTTTTTAGTATTTAATTTTTTTTATTTGTAAAATGGCAAAAGGGGGGTGATTTGAACTTTCAGTATTCTTACATTTTTTTCACACGTTTAAATTTTTTTTTTACTTTAACCTGGAGTCTCCTTAGGATGCTTGACCACTAGGGGGCTCGATCATGTAGACAGCTTAATACATTGTATAGACAATGCATTAGGGTGTATAAATATGGCGGTTTTACTACTGCCTGCCTCGGGCATTCCGCCATCCCATGCTGTAACCGGCAGTTGTTAGCTGCAATTAGTCTGGACAGCTGTCATAAATGTGCCCCCTTAGGCCATGTTCACACGGCTTAATTGCGGGACGTAATTACGCCCCGCAATTACGCCGTGTGGACGGGGGCGGGACGTGAGCGGGGGAGTGAGCGGGGGGCCGGCACTTCGCCGGCCCATTGACTTGAATTGCTAGCGGCGCGTATACGCCGCTAGTAATTCACATGTCAATGATCTCCCCGCCCGGCGGATTCGCCGGGCGGGGAGAGGAGACGTAATCCATAGTTCTCTATGAGAACTGTGAATTACCGTAATGAATGGGCCGTTTTCGGCCCGTAATTGGCGCACTTCGGTGCGTAATTACGGACCGAAATATGCGCCATTTTAAGCCGTGAGACCATGGCCTTAGTCTTAAGGACTCTTGGAGATTAGCCAAGCAACTTTTATGTGGTATGTATAGTTTGATTGAAATTAACCAGTATACATGTAAAATGGTTTCTATGAAGATAATTTGACCTGTTTGAAGATAAATCAACCAAAAACAGAACCACCAAAATAAAACGCGGAGAGAGAGAGAAAATGCAGAGGGAGAGAGATGCGGGGTTTGCTGCATTTGTTCACTGACAGCAATCAGTCGACGTGTGCGGTGCAGGGTTTTTTTGCGTTCTTTCACTGACAGCATTCAGTCGACGTGTGCGGTGCGGGGTTTGCTGCGTTCATTCACTGACAGCAATCATTCGACGTGTGCGGTGCGGGGTTTGCTGCGTTCGTTTACTGACAGTAATCAGTCGACGTATGCGGTGCTGGGTTTGCTGCGTTTGTTCACTGACAGGAATCAGTCGACGTGTGCGGTGCGGGGTTTGCTGCGTTCGTTCCCTGACAGCAATCAGTCGACGTGTGCAGTGCGGGGTTTGCTGCATTCATTTACTGACAGCGATCTGTCGACGTGTGCGGTGCGGGGTTTGCTGCGTTCGTTCACTGACAGGAATCAGATGACGTGTGCTGTGCGGGTTTTGCTGCGTTCGTTCACTGACAGCGATCAGTGATCAGACAGCAGAGAGAGATCTTGTGCAGTCCCATGTAAACACAAACAGATGAAGTGTATAGTTCTGTTCTGCGGATCTGTAGAGGTCAGAGGTGTAATAATCTGAAGGATATATCCCTGTGTATAAGAGAGAGAGAGAAAAAAATCACCAATCTTTCACAGAGTCCTGAATGTCAAATGCCCCTTCTAATTACAAGATATGTACAGAGAGCGAGAAATGTAGATCTACACTATCGAGTTACACTTAGCCTTTCACTTCCAATGATTCCTTGGTCTCTGACAACTGAGAACCTCTCTCCTCCCCCCAGCTCACACAGAATGAATCTCACGTGCACACTTTTGGGAGTGTCTGCAGAGTGAAGACACTCCCTGCTGGGAGGAGAAACACGCCCCTCCATTTCATAAGCTCTGCTTAGCAACCAGTATAAATGGCTGCCAAATGATAAAACCCCTTTAAATCATTGTATTCATAATTTGACAGTCAAAAGGCATTTTTTTGATGTGCAGACCTCAGATGCACCTCAGTCGTCCTATTCAATGACAACTAATGAATTTACAGAACTACATTTTTTAGATCAAAATATACTCTTGAATCTTCAAGAATTGGATACATCTACGCAAGTCAACAAGAGGTTAATTCCATGTCCAAAGTGGACTCATAAAAATCCAAGTTTTTATGCAGTGAACTAGAAAACAAACTAAATGGAGGTCTTCCAAAATCTTGTAATAAGAGAATTGAGAACACTGCATGAATCTGCTTTGCTTCAGCCATTAAATTTACCTAAAGCAGAATCACAAGCGATTCATGAACTTCAAACCATGACACATTTGATCTATAAACAAGCGGATAAAGGAGGTTCCATTGTGGTTATGAACAAACAGGACTACCATCAGTAAATGTTATTACTTTTAGCTGATACAGCTACATATAAAAAGTTGTTTACCAATCCTACGTCGGTTTTTTAATCACGTTTACACATTTTACAGGAGGGTTTGGCACTTGTTGTTCTAAATGATAGAGATGTCCAGCATCTTTCAGTCACTGATCCTACTACGGCCATTTTATATGGACTACCCAAAATCCACAAAGGGATTAGTCCCTCACTCATGAGACCTATAGTCTCAGGCATTGGTACTCTCTGTGAACCATTATGTGAATGGGTTGACTATCACTTGCAGTTTTTGGTAAAGAGGGTGCCTGATTATCTCAGGGACACCAGTGATGTTCTCTGTAGTTTACACGGGGATCGTGGAGCTCTAGCTTTCACTGGCTCAACTGTGACATCGAGTCGCTGTACACCTGCATTCCTCTGGATGTAGCTGTTGGCGCACTCGACTTCCACCTGAGCCAGTTTAGCAGTTATTCCCAGGACTTGATTTTATTCATCAAATCAGCAGTCTGTTTATTGATGACACACAATTTTTTCTTGTATGGTGATTATTATTTTTTGCAATTGAGAGGTGTGTCTATAGGGCAAAGTTTTTTGCCCTCTTTAGCCAATCTAGTGATGTCGTGTTGGGAGGCGATTTGCTTTTTTCTGACAGTAATCCCGTCCTCCACAACATACACTGGTTTGGGTGGTATATTGATGATCTGCTTATGATTTGGCAAGGACCTTTTTTTCGTCTATTTCTATTTTTTTGGATTACAAAAGGTCACTGGGAGGAGCTTGTAACTCTGACATGTGATTCACTTGCACTTCTTCTGGGGGGTTGTACTAGATGAGTGTTTCACTAGCCTTATGCTGTATGTATATAACTCGTAAAAAAATAAGAAAATAAAATGTCCATCAAATAAAATAGGTAACGTAAAGACGCATGTCATGTGTAAGTCGAGACAGAACTCCATATATGTAATAGGTGATGTCATCACGCAATGGCACATACTGCATTAGTGTATAGTGTCATTACATTAGTGATGCATAACAAAAAGCACTGTAAAGGTGTCCTCTAGCTGGACATCCATACTTATCTCTAGCTTCTCAACGTAAGTGTTGCAAGGCGCCAGAGTGACATGTAACATACTAACATGTAGCATCATCACATTGATGACATGTATGGAGAGACACCTTAGAAATTATTTATGCACATCTTACATCCATAACTAAAGTAAAGTTAATTTGTTGTACTAGTTTAAATGTTCTATTGCTTTCCTGCTGTTGTGATTAAAGACCTGGTTCACATCAGTGTTGGAGGTTTCATTCTAAACCTCTGTCGCAAGTTCTATCATGAATGATAAAAGGAATGGTGCAGCAAGTGGTAAACAAAGGGGTCCGTCAAGTGACATTGGTTTTAGTTGAAAAACGGAACTGTTTGCATTTCTGCAACGAACCTCTGACGTGCATGTGAAAGTTCTGATTTAAGTTCTGCAACATGCAAGTGTTTCTGTGAAACCAAATGTGACCTGTAATCAACTCGCAGGTGTTTGGAACCAAAAGGAGTATTGTGCTGTCAAGAAAACAAAGTTATATGTTTGACTGGAAAAGTTCTTTATTATATCAAAGAAAGGGGCACTATTTTAAAAACTTACAAATGGGTTGTAGATTTAGTTTTAATAAGGGACTAAGCAGGTACCGAAATGGACTACTGTCATAAAATATCTGGTTATTTTCCAAGGTTTTGTTGCTGAAAATATAATAAGATTGCTTGGTGGGCATTTTATGTCTTTAACATGGCAACTTTACCGTTACCTTGGGTACCTATAGAATATCTCCAATATTACAGAGGAAGAGTATTAATCTTTTCAGTTTCTTCCTATAATGAGTACCACCTGTAGCCTTACTCATTCTAAAAATAATAAATGAAAATGATCCCTGCATGTGTTCTAGTAGAAAGTGCTTAACTGTTACCCATACAATATATCATTATACAACAATCATCACTATATAACAGACACATTTATCTGAAATAGGGACATTTTCTGCATTTGTTGTAAATGTATGACATTTGTAATTGTATTTCAGTCCTCTCAATTTCTTTGAAAGGCTTGATTCTTTGTCTACAATAAATGTTTATTGTAATCAAAATCTAGTTATTTGTTTTTCTGGCTGTCTTTTTCAAATCTATACTTCATATAAACTAAACTAGCAATTATTTTTCAATTCTTATATTAGTTTGTGATGTGTAGATGAATGTGTGTGTATATTTTTAATCTTTCACTTTTTATTACTGTGCTCTAAAAAAACCTGTGCAGACAGTTACAGAAAAAAAATCATTATTTGCTTTGTTACAAAATAAAAATCTTTGTACTTTTGTAAATGTTCTAGTTTGATGACATCTTATTCCCATTGGCAATGGCAGGTAAGGTAAAATACATTTTTTTTTTTAATTTTTGTTTTCTAGTACACCCAAATGGAAACTAATGTTGCCAATTATACAAAAGGTGTTCATTTGTATTGTGACTTTAAATGGGCTATCTATGCAAAACTTTATATCATATCCCATTCAGCATTTAGAAAATCTGTTATCCAGCCTGTCATTATCTATAAAAAATGGAAATGTGAATAAGATGGAAAGGAAAGAAAGTTTTTTGAAAAGGTTCCCTTTACAATTTTTTCTTTGTATACCCTCACATTCAATCATGTTAACAACTATTTCTATACAATACTTGATGAGTGTAAACAAATACATTGTATATTGATGTAGAAGAGTTGTGAATGCCAGTTTAGTTTAGGTTGAGTTTGCCATTTGCCACCAGTTATCACAATGTTAATTTGCGCTGTTTGGGGTTCTTAATACGACTTTTAATAGAACCCTGTAAAATACTCTAAATCACTGAGTTATCTTGGTGCAGTACACAGAAGACATTACAAAATGACATATTCAGCTTTGCTACATCGGTAGCTCAGCAGTCACTTCCTGGACTACAAGTATTATTCTGTCATTGGTTTGATATTACTAGTGTTATTACAAGAAACTGAAGATGGATTTAGGGTTTTATATTTGGAGGTGAGCTAGGCAAGAAGATATGAAGTGAAGAGGGAATTAGTGAAGAATAGTGGGTGGGCATAAGGTAAAGCTAGTTGGTGCAAGCCATGAAATAACATCAAGGTGTACAGGAAATGAAAGACATGATTGTACAAAGTAAATGCATAGTCTTAAGGACTGTTATACTGTCAATTCTGTTTCATTCATTATTAATATAATAATTTTAAATCCTTATTATGTAAAGAAAGTATGAGCTAATCATAGGATTGATTTGGTAACAGGGAGATAAGCTTCTATTAATGGTACAAGAATTTTGCCTCTGTTTTTATATATATTTTAAGTTACTAAGTCAAACTCTATTTTAAAGTTACTGCTTTTCAAAACATCTAGGGATTTTTTTATTTTTATTTTTGTTTGTGGGCAGGCCATATATTGCACCCCATATTACTGAAAGAAAGTCGATAACAGTGGTTTCACATGAGTCAGGTCTTCAAGCTATGCTGTGCTTTATTAGACAGAACACTGTACTGCACTTGTCCAATAACGATACTTATCAGTCATATAAAGTGTATATTACATATAATAGACAACTACATAATTCCTTTTGCACCAACTTTTTATGTAGCACACTATCAAATGCTTATGAGAAGTCTAGATAGAAAACATCTACAGCCTTACTGAGGTCCAGTCCAGAACTAAACTCCTCATAGAAGCTGTTCCGATTAGTTTAAAAGGATTTAACCTTCATAAAGCCATGCCAATGCTGCGTTAAAACGTGTTTGTTGTCTTTTAGATAATATGGTATGGTGTTCCTTAGAAATTATTCAAATACTTCTCAAAATATAAAAGTTAATATTATAGACTCACTTTTACACTTTCTTAGAATATTAAAATTAATTTGTTTTATGCTAGTCCTGTGGAATAGACCCTGTCATTATAGATGCCTTAAAAATAAAAAATAAAGGTCTGTCTAATACAATACTTAGCTCTAGTTTAATGTTTTTAAAGGTGGTAGAGCACTTGATGGGTTAGCCAAGTGATATTTTATTGAAATTGCATGTTAATGCTAGTCATGTCATCTGCCCTTGAAAATTTCCTATGTAACTCCCAGAGAGATAATAAATGTAAGGGTACGTTCACATGACTGTACGAAATTTAATACACCTTGTGTTTTTGACGTATGCGCTGTCCAGCGCATACTTCTAAAGCGCTGAAATCTGGCTCCCATTGATTTTTACTTCATTATACGCCGAGGAAAATGTTGAGTAATCATAGTACTCAATTGGAGTTATGAATTACCATATTTGCGGGGCATAATTTGGGCTTATTGCTGTGTGAACATACCCTAATAGATCAGGCTTTTTCATCCTCCATCATTAAATCCACATTATTTCTGAAGAGGCCAACACTTTGAGTTTTTAAGTTTCTAATCATTCTACATAGTTGTATAGTTGGTACATTTGAAAAAAAGACATATGTCATCAAGTTCAACCAGGGAGAAATGTGAAGGTATTTTTTAAACTTTCTTTCACCCTATTAATGTAGAACATAGAAGCCATGAAACAATAGGCCCTAAAAGGAATATTTCTCTCCTCATCCAAACAGCGATCAGACTTGATCAACAATTTAACAAGAATTCTATCAAGTATTATTAACTATTATTTCATTTAGTACAAAAATAGTTATCTAAGCCTTTCTTACAGCCCTAATCTGTTCCTGCTGTGATCGTCTCCTGAGGTAGGCTATTCCACAGATTCACAGTTCCTAGTGCAAAGAAAGCTTGTTACCTCTGAAGATTGAACCTTTTCTTTACAGATGGAGGGAGTACTCCCTTGTCTTTTCAGGGGGCTTTACATGAGATGGGGTTTCACCATACTTTCCTTAGAGGCAATTTATGTATGTAATACAAATTAATCATATCTGCCCATAAACGTCTCTTCTCAAGACTTAATATTTTTATTGCATTTCCTCATAACTAAGATACTCTATGAACCTTATCAGTTCATATTGATCATCTTTGTACTTGCTCTAACTCCAGTACATCATTTCTATAACTGGAGCCCAGAACTGAACTAAATATTTCAAATGAGGTCGCACCAATGCCTTATATAGGGGCAATATTCTATTCCTATCCTGTGAGTCCATAACTCTTTGAATATATGCCAATATCCCGATGGCCTTAGAGGAAGCTGATTGACATTGCATGCTGTTCTTTACTCTTTGATTTACAAGTACACCCAAACTCTTCTCAACGAGCAATTCCTCCCCTAGGTTATTGAATGTCTGCAGATTATTCATACCATAGATGCATAACTTTACATTTATCCACATTGAACCTCATTTGTCAAGTGGATTCCCAATAAATTAGTGTGTCAAAGTCTGCTTGCAATTTTTTTTTTTTACATCTTCCATAGATTGTACTAGACTACATAGCTTGGCATCATCTGCAAAAAATATGAACAGTGTTATTAATCCCCTCCCTTATATGATTAATAAATGAATGAAAGTGGACCCAGTATTGAGCCTTAGGATACACCACTTATAACCAGTATCCATTCAGAATAGGAATCACTTACTACCACTCTCCGAGTTTTTAATCCAATTACACACTATTATTTCTAACACTATAGACTTTAATTTACCAAATTAGAAGCTTATGAGTGACTGTGTCAAATACCTTTGTAAAGTACAAAACACTTTATAAACAGCAGCTCCTCTATTTTATCTTCTGCTAACATCTACATAAAAAACAACCAGGTTTGTCTGACTACTTCGACCATTAGTAAAACCATGCTGGCTGAAGTTATGTAGTTAGAGAACATTTTGAGGTTATTTGTGTTTTTTCTGGCAGTGATCCTCAGCATTTGTTCTCTTTATTTGTCTTTTAGACAATTCATTTTTCTCTTTGTAGATTTAAAATAACTCTTTTATTAGTAGTTTAATAACCTTCTTTTTATTACTTATTGCACCCCTAAATGTTTTATTTATCTACTTCAATTATCTCTTGAAGGTGTTTATTCCCATAAGGTATATATCGTTCAAATGACCTATCATGGATGCTTTTTAAAATGTTCCATTTAGTTTGTGCACTTTTATTTTTGAGATCATGGCCCCATTTTATGCCACTAAGGACATCTTTTATTTCATAAAACTGGCATTCCTGATGATAAGAGCTTTGGTAGCACCTCTATTGATCATTTTATTAAAAGATAAACAAAAATGTATTATGATATGGTTATATGTACCTAATTTACCATCAACCTGTAGTTTTGTGCCCCCTCCTTTTGTTGAATGAAAGTTACTTGTCTTTTATTACTGTCAGAGACCATTGCTGGACCTGCAGGTGTCTTCCCAGTTATTGCAGTTTTCTGCTGTTTCCATTATGGTTGAAGACTATAAAATGCCTTTTAGTATTTTATTATTCATTCTCTTCCCCAATATTTCCATTCATAGGGACGTCATATATTCTTCTCCCTCAGTGATATCATCAGGCAGGGTCTGTTTTTGGCAAGATTTTACATGTAAGCACACCCCTCCTCCTGAACAGACTATATCCCTGCAAATTAACTGTCCAGTCATACCTATTATCCAGCCATGTTTTACCTAACCCCACTATACAATACTTTTTTCAACATAATCAATTCTAATTCCTCAATCTTGTTATTGAGACTTAAAGTGCAACATTTAGTATGCATGCACTTCATGATTTTCTCTTTATCTCCATTCCTTTTCTTCTCATTTACTGTTCTACGTTTCACCTCCAGATTTCTTGCTTAGCTCAGGTCACCTTCTACAAGTTATTTCTGTTCTACACTGGAAATGTCCTCTCTTCCAGTCCCTAGTTTAAATATTCCTGCAGCCTTTTAGCCATATTCTCCCCCAACACAGCTGTTTGCTTCCCATTTAGGCACTGACCATCCCTATTATAAGGTTTGCAGTCCACAGCAAAGTCTACCCAGTTTTTCAAGCACCCAAACTCATCCTTCCCACATCAATTACTGAGTCACCTGTATAACTCTATAGTCTCCAGCTGCCTCTCTGATATGGCACCTGGTACTGGTAGTATTTCAGAAAACTTTACATTTTAGGTACTTGTTTTCAGCTTATGTCCTAAGTCCCTGAAATTATTTTTACCTACCTCAAATGTTCTCTTGGTGCCAATGTGCACTATGGCTATTGGGTTCTCACCAGATAAGAAATCTATTACAGTATGTTTACATAATGTATTTGCGGGGCATACTTGGCACATAATTGTGTTGCAGTGCGCCCAAAGTACCAAAAAATCATTGAGTGCTATAATAATCACCGTATTCCCCGGCGCGTACTGTGTGCCATAAAAAGAAAACAAAATAAGAGGCCGGGCTATAGCTCTGTTAAAAATATGCACTGGCCAGCATGTACTTTCAACAGCAGACCTTGCATTGCGCACAGGTATGCGCTTCAATACGCCACGTGAATACACTGTGTGAACATTTCCTTATGCTGATCTGTGATATGTTGAACTTGAACCACAGCAAAACAACACACTGTTTGACCATTCCAAACTTTTTGAAAGATTGACCTATATTAGGGGTACATAACATGCTGCCAGGCATCGGGACATCATGCTTGGTCGCTGTCCTCATACTTCATAAAGTTATATTCATTTTTGACAGTTGTATTCAACTGATGGCACTGTTATGGTAGGCACTTTCTGGCTGACACGATTATGGTGGGCACTGTATGGCTGGCACTGTTATGATGGGCACTGTATGGAGGAAACTGTCATGGTGGACATTGTATAGCAGGCACTAAAGGGCTGAATATGTAATATTAAGCAGCCTAAATGAGCAATCAAGTAAAAACTGTTTTTGTATTATCTCTGGATTTAATTTCTGACAACATCTACTTGATACACTATAAAAATGTCTGATACATTCAAGACTCCAAAGCAGAGGAGATGAAGTGGAGAGATGGCCATACATTTCTGTTGTTCTCTCGAGTTACAGTTGTTAAACAGCCACTTCTATAACCTCCCAAAACTACAATGAAAATAAATGCCCCATATCCTCTTTCTGGAGTATTGAGCAGTGGATCCCTAATTACGATCTGCGAGAGTCCTTACAGGGAAGCCAAGACCGCTCAGCCATTGTGGTTATTTCCAGTTAAGGATTTACTGCAGCCTGGGGGAGAGGTACAATATGACAATGTTGTACTTGGACCAGAAAATGTTGTGCAAGAAAAAGTAGTGTTTAGTAAAATATGGAAAAGAAAAAAACCATGAACAAATACGGGCTTAGGGAAACCCCATAAAATCACAGTACTGAAGAACAATAAATTTCTGTAACCCAATCCAAAAAAGGGGCTTCTGTAGTACAAAATGTTGAAAAAGTTAATGCTGGCTATGATAGAAAGATGCCAGGACACACAGTACATTGGAGCTTGCTTTCTATGGATAGCATAGCCAAAGACCAGTTAGGATGACAATGCAGACCAACGTCTACTACCAAAAGCACCTATTATTGGCATGTAAACATCAGAATTGGACCATGGAGAAATAGAAAAATGTGACCACATCTGGTGAATCCTATATTATTTTCACTATGGAACAGTTGGGTACATGTCCTGCTTACCAAGAACAGGTATCACCAAGATTTTAAACGGGAAAAAAAAGGCAGTTTTTTGGCATTGGAAGTAATTTTTCTGCTAAAAAAAAAAAACCTTTGGTCTTGTGTTTTTTGTATGTTTTTTTACAATTCACCTACCTAAACATTGTTGCAGACTATGGCAATTGTATTTCTAAAAGATAGGGCCCTTTTTTCACGGATAATTAGCAGACAGAACTAAAGATTGTTCAGAAAACACAACCTATAGTTCGGGATATTGACTTGACCTCCAAATTCCACAGAGCTTAATATGATTGTGATTTGAAGGGTACGGAAAAAAAAGATCTTTTATAAACCCCTACAATTTGCAAATTTTAAAGAATTTGCTGTATTTAAACTATCACCCTTTAACTTTAAAAAACCATATGAGTAATATTGTCTGGAATTTAGCAGCTTATCTTTCTACTCCTGTAGGTTGTGAGTTGTAGCCTCTATGGATCAGACTTGTTTTTTGCCACATTCCATGGGAACAATCTGCTGCACAAAGTTGAGATTTGCTTTGTGTTTTTTTTCCGGATTACTTTTTTGGGGCATTTGCTTATTACAAACAGGTAACATACTGTTTTATTATGGTATGGAAAGTTCTGTAAATTTTTTCAATGCTTTTCAATGGGCTTTATTTTATTTTAAAAAAAACGATAGGGGAAAAGACATGAAATCATGGTCAAGTTTAACTCTGATACATCTGTAGCTCTTCTGTGAGCTTAGACCAGACGGTATAGCCCTTGCACCTCATGCAAGGCAAAAAGTCTTGTATGCCCATGACCCTATCACCAGTTCATCAGTTGTTCTTTCTCGGACTATTAAAGGCAGGGCCAATAGCAGAAATGTCAGGTTCCTATGCAATAAAATACTCATTCTGTTAAATAAATAAATTAAAAAAAAAATCATTGTAGGTTGGACTGGGAAAAAATATGGAATTGTACCATTGTTTTTGTTTTAAACCTAATTTCATTTACATGTTACTTTTTTTTTTGCGGTTATACAATAACAAGGGAAAAAAAGTACCCCCACTCACAGCACTGTATTGTGATTAATACCACCATAATTATTTTGACCAAACCAGTATGTCAAGACCAAAATTACTAATAAAAACAGTAGACAAAGACCAAATAATACCATTAAATATCACTACCTTATAGTGACTAATACCACCATGCTATTACATACCAAATCAGTATACCAAGACCAGTGTCACTAATAATAACATTATACAAGGATTAAATAATCATCTACTGACCCTTCAACCATAAGTGCTGAAAAATAAATCACGCTAAATGAAAAACCCTTTTTACCCAAAACCACTTTTTATGCCATACAGTGACCACATAGTGGTTGATATATGTCTGTAGATCCTCTGTACACTGCTAAGTTATTAAACTGCATTTAAATCTAGTGACACACAGGTGATATCTAGAGATGGGCGAACTGATTCTAACGAAGTGGAATTCTTTTGAAAATTAGGAAAACTTCGGTTCTGAACGAAGTCGAACTTGGGGGTACTTAAGGTGAACGAAGTGTGCTTTTGATTGATAAAATGGCTCCCGAGACATGGGCGCTACATGGGGCAAAGCACTCTGGGAGGAAGAAGGGCATAGCCTGCATGACATGTGCAGCGATGAAGCCAATCAGAGACTGGCGGGATTCTGTGACTTCACCGCACTATATAAGTCCAGGCGCGACGCTGGGAACTCATACCGCTCTCACTGTACTGATCAGGGAAGGTGCTGCCGCGGCTGATAGCTCTTACTGAAGAACTGATTTTTTATACAGCGATTTTTGTGGGGTTCTCAGCTTGTCTCAGAGGACTGCTTCTCTTAATGTTCTATTTCTGATTTTTTGGGGGGTTGGATCTGAAGTCCGTGTGGTTCCACTGCTGCTGCATATACATTTTAATGGTATCTGCTCATGGAACATTGAATATCCAAGGGGGATCTAAGCCAGTTCCTGTTGTATTTAATGTTGATCTATTATTTTCGACTAAGTTTAATTCGGAACAGTTTTTATGTTGATCTAATTTTTTAGATCATGCGTTTATTTAGGTTAAAATCTTTGCATCATCTATTAAGATCGCGCCATTTTCGGCGTTCCTGTCATTTTGGCGGCCAGCAAATCAGCTTTTACAAAAATTAGGCAGGGTGAGATGTGTGTGCGACGTCATGGGAAAGGGATGGGGTTTTGGTTGCGATTGGCTGGAAAAATCACATGACCTCGTTTTACATAGAACAGCGTTTCCTGTTCAGCCTCAGTGTCTCTCAGCGTCTCAGAGCAGAAGGATGTGCGCTCTGCTTGTGTCTAAACAGCTCAGCGAAATTAATCTATTTCTTCACAGAGAAAGCTCTACTGTTACTGTGACCCTTACAATTTAGTTAGATTGAGATTGGAAGTTTTATGTAGTTGGTTTAGAGTTTTTTAAAAGGCCTACCGCTGTAAAGTCACGCGGGCGAACCAGAAAGTTTAATAAAAAATATGGATAAAAGTTCACCAAGACTTAGTGTAGACATTGCCTGCAATAGTTTTTATTATTAACAGTTTTCTATTGAAATATTTTCCTGATATTCGGCGGCCTGACTTAAATAAGGATAAATCTTTTCTAGTAAATGGGCTTTTGTTAGGTGCAAAAAATCCACTTTAAAAATTTAGTAACATTTTAGATAGGTGTTCATTTTTTTAATTTTGCCCCTTCCACCTTTGTTCATATACCACCTTTATTAAATTAGAAACCAGCAAAATTTTTTATCAGCACAGGTTGATAGGTGAAAAAAAAACCCTTTATTATCCGAAATAATTTCAGATAGTGTTTTTTTGCATTTTTTTCCCGTCCAGATTTGTTCATTGAGGCCCTTGCCTTAAATGTGAATGCAAAACAATTTTTTGGGCCCCAGGTGAATGAAAAGGTCCAAAAATACCTTTTATTATCCCCCAAAACTTACGATACGTGTTTTTTTTCACTTTTGCCCAGCCCAAATTTTTTGTGAGCCACCTTTCAGTTAAAATTTGAATCCGCAATTTTTTGTCACCACAGGGAATTGAAGGTGCCAAAAATACCTTTTATTATCCCAATACATTACAGAAAAGGTTTTTTGACTTTTGGGGCCCCACAGCTTTGTTCATTAGGCACCGCATTTTAAAAGTGAATACGCAATTTTGTTTGTCCCACGGTGAATTGAAAGGTGCCAAAAAAACCTTGTATTTTCCCCAATAATTTCGATAGTTTTTTTAATTTGGGACACTACAGCCTTTGTTCATTGAGGGACCTTCACTTAAATGTGAATGCAAACAATTTTTGTAGTCACCAAGGTGAAATTGAAAGGGTCAAAAAAAAACTTTTATTTCCGAATACATTACAGATAGGTTTTTTGCACTTTTGCCCGTCAGTTTGTTGAAAAGACCCAAACCTTGCAGTTAAATTTAAAATCCGAAATTTGTGTAGTCACCAAAGGTAAATTTAAAAAGGGTGCCAAAAATACCTTTTATTATCCAAAATTAAATTTCAGATACGTTTTTTTTTATTTTGGGCCCGAAATTTCTGCGGGTTCTTTGAGGAAATTTGAACTTAAATTTTGTTTTACAGAAATTTTTGGGAGTCCCCAAGGTCCCAAAAAAAAAAAACTCTTCCTTTCCTTTCAAATTTTTATATTTCTGAAATGGAGGGGAAATTTTTCAGGGGGTTTAAAGGCAGAAAAGGGGGGGGGTTGGCATGGAGTTGGGGGTTTCCGAGGAAGGTGTTTCCTTTCCCAGTGCGGGGTGACAACACGTTCCCAGCGGATGTCATTTGCGGGGACTGTCGGCCTGTCTTTCGCGGGGTCAGGGCCCTGTGAATCTAAGTTCCCTGAACGGGCGTCGCAATCTGTCCTTAAAAGTGGTTAATGCAACCTGCATCCAGCGTTTTCCCTCCTTCGTCCTCCCAGCCCGGGCCCACAAATTTCCGCCCTCAGCATCTTCAGCATCCTTCCAACCTAAATGCACCCCAAAAATGTCAACTTTTTCCCCAAACTACTGTGGAAAATTTCCATTTTCTGAAAAACCTTTTTTAGACAAAATGGGGTTTTGGGGTAAGAAGGCGGGTTAAAAGTTAAAGAGGCCCAAAGAGGATGATTTTCTCGTTTGACGCCCCATTTTACTGATGCCATAGGGAAAGGAATGGGAAAGGGCCTGTAAACCAAAAAAAAAAATCCCGAAAAGGGGTGGAAGGGCCTTTGCAGCCCTTTTGTTGTACCCGCAGCTCCTGGTTGCAAAATTGTAAAGGACGACAAAAAGTCCTTTTGTTGAGGGATGGTGATGACAAACATTGCGGACCCAAACGGGGTCTTTTCAGCAAAATTTGCTTGCGAACGCTTCATCATTTGGCGAGGGGGGAAGAGGGATGGGGTAGTTCAGAAAGGGTTCCGCTTAAATAAAAGGGGGGGGGGGGGCGGTCGCAAAAGGGTGGGTTTGATTTGTTTCCCCCAAACCCACGATTAGCGAAAACCCCCCGCTCCTGGGTTAACGCATAAAAAAGGGGTCCGGGAAATCTCAAGGGGGGCCCTTCTTTGAGCAACCCTTGGTTTTCCCCCAAAGGGGTTTTCAAAAATGCCGCCTTTAAAAAGGGGTAAACTTTTGTAAGTGGGCCCAAAAAACCTTTGGGGGGGGTTTAACCCCCCCAAAAACAGGGGTTTTGTCACAGGCAGCGAATGCATGAGTTGAAATGGAGGCAACACTTGGCCAAAAAAAGCCAGACCGACGCCGGGCCTCCAACCACTGTTGTTTTTCTGCTGTGGTGACTCCAAGAAACCGTCTTTTTCACCGCCAAAAATTACAATTTTCCTGTAGCATAATTCACAAGCAAAGGTTAATTACAATTTTTTCTCTTGCTGTGTAGTGTAGAAAACACGCAATTGTAACACGCTACAAAGCTAGTAGTTTGTGGCTGCTCAATTCTTTTGCGCAATTTACATCCAGGGGTTAATCAAGCGTTGTTTTTCTGCTGTGGTGGCAAAAATAAACCGTCTTTTTCAACGCCAAAAATTACGATTTTCCTGTAGCATAATTCATAAGCAATGGTTAATTAAAATTTTTTCTCTTGTTGTGTAGCGTAGAAAACACGCAATTGTAACAAGCTACAAAGCTCGTAGTTTGTGGTTGCTCAATTGTTTGGCACAATTTACATCCAGGGGTTAATTAAGCGTTGTTCTGTAGTTGTACTCAGTAAAAGAAACTTTGTTTTTCAACGCCACAGAAGAAATTCTGTAGCATAATTCATATCCGAAGGTTAGTTAAGCCTGTTTGTGCTTTTATATTCAGTAAAATACACAGAGTTTTTAAACGGCACATACAACTCAATTTTTCCTGCTCATTTGTGGAGCGCAATTTATATCCAAGGGATACCCAAGCTTCTTAGTGGGTTCATTTGGAGTCAAATACAGGGTGTGTATTTATCATATACAGATATCTTCATCAAACAGTATCTGTACATTTTAGAACAAACAGTATGTCAGACAGAGAGGTGGCAGGCTCTTCACCTGCGAGTGGCAGAGACACAAACATTCCAGGCCCAGGTCGCAGCACAGCAAGGGGACGTCGCAGCAGGGGTCACTCGGTGAGGCCATAACTGCCGCTGTCATCTAGCGGCCGTGTGCTGACCAGCAACTCAAGGGTTCTTGATTGGTTAACTAGGCCCACCCAAACTTCCCCCCTGTGACATCTGACAACCCAGCCAAGAGTGGGTGGGAACGTCAGACACAAAACCCCTTAGTTGGCATGGCCGGGGCGGGTCAGAGGCCCTTCCCTGTCCTAAACCCCGCCTCTGTCCCACCCGGGCCCCCTTTAAGCCAGAGATCTATGGTGGTTCTGGGCCCCAGCGCCACTATAGGAGGATGAACAATTTGAGGAGGGCAGTCAGCAGCTACTTGGCAGGGAAGAAATGGGGCCAATATCCCCTGCTTCTTGCAGTAGGCGGCAGAGTATAGATGTAGAGAGTGGCATGGGAGGTCATATTGTGAGGAGTCAGCCTCTTTATACCAAGACCGGTGATGAGGACAGAAAGTGACGATGAAACACAAATAGATGATGATGTAGCCGACGCATTGGGAGCCGGGTGAGGCAAGGGCTTCATCATCGTCAGGAGAAGGGGGCGTCATCTTGCGCTTTCAGGCAGGGGGCGCAGCCAGCAAGTGGGTCGTGTGGCCGTGAGTCAGCAGGATAGCAGCAGTTTTTGAGGTCGGGAGCCAAGCGGCCACGGGGTAAAAAAACCGCTTCGCAGGTCCAAGAAAGTAGCGGCACAGGGGCTCAGCGAGGCAGCGGCGGCAGTAATCACTCAGTGCGGAGCGTTGGCGGTAAAATCCGATACTCGGTGGTGTGGCAGTTCTTTGCTAAGACACCGGAGGGGCCGAATATGGGTATATGTAGAATCTGTAAGCAGAAAGTGAAGCGTGGCCAGGGAGCTAACTTTGGGCCCACACGGCCCTGCGTCAACACTGCAGTGTCACCATCGGTGGCCTGGGAGAAAGTGGCCAGATGTGGTGGTTAATCCTGCCGCCGCAGCAAGAGCAGCAGCAGCGCCCAGTGGAACGCATGCCATTGCAGCCAGTCAAGGCTCCACCACCTCTGCAGAAGGGAGCTGTTTCTCTTTGACATCATCTCCCGGTCCAGATGCTCCTGCTCCTCGCTACTCATGGCGCCAGCAGTCGTTCAGCGAGGTGATTGCAAAGAGACAACAGTATACGTCCAACCATCCTAAGGTGCAGAAGCTGACCGTACTCCTGTCAAAATTGTTGGTGCTGCAGTCCCTCCCTTTCCAAATGGTGGACTCTGTACCATTCAGAGAACTAATGGCTTGTGCCGAGCCGGGGATGGAGAGTTTCAACCCGTAATTTTTTTTCAAAAAGGCAGTACCAGCACTTCAAAAATTTATGTAGAACAGAAGGTGGGCCAGTCCTTGAGCTTATCGGTTTATTCCAAGGTGCACGGCAGCTGTAATACGGTCAGGACCAGTACATGTCCTTTACGGCCCACTGGGTGAATGTGCTTCCGGCCCAGGCACACCAACAACTTGGACAGGAGACGCCGCTTTCTCCTCCACGTTGTCAAACTGCGGCTCCTGCGCCAATGTCCGCCTCCTCCTCCTCCCCCAAACACCACCATCTCAGCCTCCACAAGTACTGCTCATCATCCCACATGTGTAGGACACAGCGGTGTCACGCAGTTCTACACCTGGCTTGCCTCGGCGAACGAAGTGACACAGGGGAGGATCTGCTTCGCGTCATGAAGCAAGAAATCGATGTGTGGCTTTCTCCGCGACAACTGCAAATCGGAACCATGGTGATGGACAATAGGAGGAACAAGGTGTCCGCGCTGCACCGAGGAGGAATGGTCCATGCGCCCTGCATGGCGCACGTGTTCAATCTGGTTGTGAAAAGGTTCCTGAAGTCTTCCACCGATCTTCAGAAGATTCTGAAAATGGCCAGGAAACTGTGCATGCACTTCATCCATTCCTACAAAGCCAGGAACACCCTCTTCGAGTTGCAGCGGCAGAACGGCCTCCCCCAACACACGGTGACAAGAGAGGAGGAGCAGGAGCAGCTGGAGGAGGTAGATGGAGATGAGGAAGACGAGGCAGATGACCCGCAAGCACCGTGGCAGTATACAGTGGAGATGGATGCAGGGAGCCCCTCGGAGTCACTTGTCCAGATGGCCCGCAGCATGCTGATTTGCCTGGCTAGTGACAGCCGAATAGTCAGTATCCGGCAGAGGGATGACTTCTGGCTCTCCACCCTATTGGACTCTCGCTCCCAGTCCAAAATGGGAGCCTCTGGCCCAGCGATTGAGAGGGAGGACAAACTCAAATACTATTGGGAAATCCTCCGTAGTCAGTTGGCCGCGGCCTATGTGCGGCATCGTCCCTCCTCTGACAGGTCTGACCGGGGGGTTCTTCAGCGCTCACGTACTACTGCCGCAGCTGCCGGGGGGAAGGTGCGGGGGTTGGAGCAGTGCCAGCTCCATCAGCAGCAACCTAAGTCTGGAGTCACTGATGAGCAGCTTCCTTCACCCGCCTAGTGAGCAGGGCAGTCGCCAGCAGCAGCAGCAGGACCTGGAGCAGACCCTGAACCAACAGGTGGTGGCCTACTTGGAAAGCACGCTGCCATCCCAGTTAGAAGATCCGCTGGACTACTGGGCAGCCAAACTGGATGTTTGGCCGCAACTTGCCGAGTTTGCAGTGGAGAAGCTGTCTTGCCAGACCAGTAGTGTGGCATCAGAGCGGGTGTTCAGTGCGGCGGGGGGGCCATCGTTACCCCAAGGAGAACCCGCTTGTCCACGGGAAATGTGGAACGTCTGACCTTTGTCAAGATGAATCAGGCGTGGATCAGCCAGGATTTCCACACACCAATGCCTTAGGCGTCAGAATACATCAGCCATGACGCCTCACCCAAACTTTGAAAAATGAGTCTGGGTTCAAACTACCTGCCTCAGCCACTATTCTGATGCCGCCACCCGCCTGATGCCACACATCTGCTGACAGTTTCTCCATCTGCCACCAACCATCTTTACCAGGGACTGGTATTGCCACCCACCTCCACACTCTGTCATTGTGCCACTGTCTAACCTCATGCTGCTGCTGTGGCTGCTGCCGTGACCTTCACACTGTGTCATTGTGCCACTCTCTGACCTCATGCTGTTGCTCCTGCCGCCGTCACCTCCACTTTCTGTCATTGTGCCACTCTGTGGCCTACTCCAGTTTTTCAAGTAACAATCAGGTGAATGTAAACTTTAAAACGCATTTATTGACTTTTTCATAACATACTGCTATACTTGCAGATTATATTCATTAGTACTTGCGTTTCTGTAGCACAGATAGTCCATGGTAGTGGATACACCAGCCGGTGTTCAGACTTATCATGCAGTTGCATAGCATGGCTCCGCCATCTTTGATAGCATACCACTGACAGGCGGGTCCAGCGCAATCGCGCGACGTTTCGGGAGAAACCTCCCCCTTTCTCAAGCGCAGATTGACCACCCTTCTCTACCTATTTAAATGCTAGCTACGTACGCTCTAAACCCATTAACCCTTTCCCATCATAAAAAACATCCTTAGACTGAAGCTTTCATTTATTCCATTAGGGGCTAGGGTATTAAGATCAGGATAGGGAACAGTATATTGAAGAAGCAAAGAAGCAATTAGGAGATATACAGGTATATCAAAAACTTACATATGACCCCACAGAAGAAGTTTCACGTATTATTTTTCAGGTATTGGAGGAAGCCGTTAATCTGGGACATATCGGAAGTAGAGTAAGGGATATGTTGATATGCAAGTACCCTCGTATGCCGGTTCTCTATCTAGTCCCGAAGGTTCATAAGTCTCTCATGAATCCCCCGGGACGCCCCATTGTCTCGGGTATTGGCTCTATATTAGAGCCTCTTGCCACGTACGTTGATTCTTTTTTGCAAAAAGCAGTAAAGAGGGATATACATAGTCTTAGGGATACTGGTCAGTTGTTGAGGATTTTGCAAACCGTAACTAATGTTGAGAAATATCTACTCTGCTCCTTGGATGTAAAGTCGTTGTTTACGAGTATTCCCTATGAGGAGGGCATGCAGGCAGCAAGGGAAGCGTTAGGGGAGGATCATAATTTGTCCAACTCAAAAATTAATTTTTTAATGGCATTGTTGGACATTGTTCTGACAAAATTTTTTTTCAGGTTTGGGGAGGAGTTGTATCTGCAGCTGCAGGGGACATCTATGGGGTCCCCGGTGGCCCCCAGTTATGCGAATGTGTTCATGTCATCATTGGAAAAACATCATATTTTCTTAAAAAAGGAGTATGAGAATGTGGCCGCGTGGTATAGATATGTGGACGACATCTTTGTCTTGTGGCAAGGTACAGAAGCGGAATTTTATAATTTTGTTATAAACATCAATAATATTCATCCACTGATACAGTTTACTGCCACTACAGGCAAAGATGTCCTCCACTATCTTGATGTAGAGATAAAGAAAACACAGAATGGTTTTTCTACCAATATGTATACCAAACCTACGGATAAAAACAATATATTGCATAAAACCAGCTTCCATGCCCCACAAACCTTCAAGGGTATAGTAAAAGGGCAGTTTATTAGAGCAAAGCGAATATGTTCTTCTGATACCATCTATGCTGAGGAAAGCAAAAAACTTATCAACAAATTTGTAGATAGAGGTTATAGTAGAGAAGAGGTAGTGGACGTGGCTAAAGAAGTGGGTTCCAAGAAAAGAGAAGAATTATTGGAAACTCAAGGAAAAGAAAAAAGAGAGAGGTTTACATTTATTAGTACATTTGATTCACACAGTACTATTATTAAAAAAGCTATAAAAAGACACTGGCATGTTTTGGCCAGTGATACTAAGTATGGAAAACTTTTTAGAGATCCACCACAGTTTACTTATCGAAAAGGGCGCACAGTAGGTAACCAAATAATAACTAGTGATATTCGCATGAAACAGGGTAAAAAACAGATTTTTCTTAATCCGTTAAAAACAGGAACACAACCCTGTTATAATTGTCAGCACTGTAGTGCTATAATGAGAGGACCGTATATAACGCACCCACTAAGTGGAAAAAAATTTTTTTGTGAGGGGCACATTCACATGTGAGACAAAAAGCGTTATTTACATTCTAAAATGCCCGTGCGGTAAGGGCTATGTTGGCCAAACCGCACGTAGTGTTAAGATCAGGCTTAACGAACATAGATCAAGCATTCGCTTGGCTTTAAAAAATCAGGAGACACAAAGAAGCATTGAAACAAAGAAGGGATTTGGAGAAAACAGTGTTGCAAGGCACTTTGTTGAATGTAAACATAATGTATCCGATCTAAGGTGGGCTGTGTTGGAGCAGGTTGCGGGAAAGGAGGGACAGGCATTAGAAAAACTTTTATTGCAGCGTGAAGCACGCTGGATATATGATCTTAATACCCTAGCCCCTAATGGAATAAATGAAAGCTTCAGTCTAAGGATGTTTTTATGATGGGAAAGGGTTAATGGGTTTAGAGCATACGTAGCTAGCATTTAAATAGGTAGAGAAGGGTGGTCAATCTGCGCTTGAGAAAGGGGGAGGTTTCTCCCGAAACGTCGCGCGATTGCGCTGGACCCGCCTGTCAGTGGTATTCTATCAAAGATGGCGGAGCCATGCTATGCAACTGCATGATAAGTCTGAACACCGGCTGGTGTATCCACTACCATGGACTATCTGTGCTACAGAAACGCAAGTACTAATGAATATAATCTGCAAGTATAGCAGTATGTTATGAAAAAGTCAATAAATGCGTTTTAAAGTTTACATTCACCTGATTGTTACTTGAATACTGGAAAAGGAGTGCAGGATCTCCGTTTAAACAGGTGATAGGTAGTGGTGTATATATACGTTTGGAAACTACCATTTATATGTAGACTACTCCAGTTTTTGCCACCTCCAGAATGTCATTGTGCCACTTTCTGACCTCATGCTGCTGCTGTGGCTGCTGCCATGACCTACACACTCCGTCATTGTCCCACTCCGTGGCCTATTCCTGTTTTTGCCACCTCCAGAATGTCATTGTGCCACTGTCTGACCTCATGCTGCTGCTGTGGCTGCTGCCGTGACCTACACACTGTGTCATTGTCCCACTCTGTGGCCTACTCCTGTTTTTGCCACCTCCAGAATGTCATTGTGCCACTGTCTGACCTCATGCTGCTGCCGCCGTCACCTCCACTCTCTGTTATTGTGCCACTCTGTGGCCTACTCCAGTTTTTGCCACCTCCAGAATGTCATTGTGCCACTGTCTGACCTCATGCTGCAGCTGCCGTCACCTCCACTCTCTGTCATTGTGCCACTCAGTGGCCTACTACTGTTTTGCCACCTCCAGAATGTCATTGTGCCACTGTCTGACCTCATGCTGCTGCTGCCGTTACCTACACACTGTGTCATTGTGCCACTGTCTGACCTCATGCTGCTGCTGTGGTTGCTGCCGTGACCTACACACTGTGTCATTGTCCCACTCTGTTGCCTACTCCTGTTTTTGCCACCTCCAGAATGTCATTGTGCCCCTGTCTGACCTCATGCTGCTGCTTCCGTGACCTGCACACTGTGTCATTGTGCCACTGTCTGACTTCATGCTGCTGCTGTGGCTGCTGCCGTGACCTACACACTGTGTCATTGTGCCACTGTCTGACCTCATGCTGCTGCTGTGGCTGCTGCCGTGACCTACACACTGTCATTGTGCCACTGTCTGACCTCATGCTGCTGCTGTGGCTGATGCTGTGACCTACACACTCTGTCATTGTGCCACTGTCTGACCTCATGCTGCTGCTGGGGCTGCTGCCATGACCTGTCATTGTCCCACTCTGTGGCCTACTCCTGTTTTTGCCACCTCCAGAATGTCATTGTGCCACTGTCTGACCTCATGCTGCTGCTGTGGCTGCTGCCGTGACCTACACACTCTGTCACTGATGTTGCCACCTGAGCTCTCAGCTTGTTTTTTTCCAGCTGTTGCTGCCATGACTTTATCAGGCTACATTCCCCCTTCAGTTTTTTGGTCAGTTTTGCCCTCTTAAGTGCCCAGGGAATTTTATAGTGAAGCGATTCTAAGAGCGGCGGCAGTCATCTGCGTGTCATACTAAAACACAACATTGTATGAAGACCAAACCAAGCTCCCTCTGCATATTTAAGCATGGCACAACGTTCTACAGCACCCTGCAGGCTCTGTGCAGCCTGGAAATAGCTGTTTTTTAACGTGATTCGTCCCGAAGTCATTCGGAAGGAAGTTATTTTTTGCCGAGAAATCCGGCGAAGTGAACGAACCGAATTTCGGGAAATTCGCCCATCTCTAGTGATATCTCTGTTGAGTAGTTCTCTTTCCTCTTTCTTCTCCATCCGGTCCAAAACACAATGATGACTTTTCCCAGTCCTAACACAATAATAGTACCCCCAAACAGTAAAAGTCCTTCCAGACAGTAATAGGGCCACTAATTGTGCCACCATCAGATAAGTAGGTAGATCCCCCAATATAGTAGGTAGATACCCCCCTTTAGTAAGTAGCTCCATCAAATTAGGTAATCATCCCTTTTAGGTAGGTTAGATCCTAAAATTAGTTAGCCAGATAAGTAAGTAGACCCTTTTATTAAGTAGATAAAGCCCATTAGATACATAGGTAATCACTCCCTTAGGTATATACATTCACTATTAAATAAATAGTACTCCTATTAGGTATATAAGTAGGACCCCATTATGTAGGCCGGCCCCCATTAGAAAAGAAGGTAAGTAGGCCCTCCATTAGCTAGCTAGGTAGGCAGGGCCCTGGTTGCTAGGTAGTTAGGGCTCCTGATAGATACGTTTGAAATTCCACTGGTACTTAGGTAGATAGCCTCCCTGATAGTTTATTAGGTAGGGCTCCTGGTAGATCAGTGGGTATGCCCCCCTAGTAGTTAGGTAAACAGCACTCCAGGTAGTTAAGTAGAGAGTGCCTCTGTGAGGTAAGTTAGGTAGTTAATGCCCCTCATAGTTAGGTATGTAGTGCCCCTGATAGTTAGGTAAGTCCAAAATATTAACCACATTTCTTAAATTCAATACAACATCTTTTATTTTAAACCACCTACATAAAAAACCATAGGAGACATAAGACAAGGGACAAGGAGCACATGTTGGTATTCCCAGACCTTGTGTATACATGTTGCGAAAGTATGTGCAAATGAATAAGTTTAGTCAGCCGGAACTCAGACCATGAGACCAGGAAGCCACTTTTGTAAATGTCTTAAGTATTAAAATATCACCTTATGTATTCTACTAGGTTAAATCCTGAATGCCATAAAGAAAAAAATAGGATTTCATTTGCCTAACTGTCCTCCTCCCCCAAAAAAATTAAATAAAAAATATGTTCTACAAAATAGTAACAATAAAAACTGCAGCTCATCCTTCGAAAAGTAAACCTCACACAGTTCCATTTACAGAAAAGTAAAAAAAAAAATGATACCCAAGAAACAATGATGGAGCTGCTTTTTTCAGTACAATAAAAAACAACTTCTACAAAAGAACAAGTCCTTATATGAGAAAATAAAATGTTTGCTCTTAGAAGGCAGAGACAAAAAAATAAAATAAAATGTGCTGTGTTGGGAAGGAGTTAAATACTTAATTAAAATCTACAAAAATCATTCCTACTTAATATTTTAGAATTCAATATACAGATTGCCATACATGTAAGCAATTTTGTCTGAATTCTTATGAGTAATGCTATTTCTGCAACTACGTTAAGCAGCAAAAAAAGAGAGGAAAATAGAGCACATTTGTATATTTTTAAAGATAATAACACATTACAACAGATGGTTTAAGAATCACCAATGACTGTGCAATATATCCCAGGATAGTCATAGCTGCAATAAAGTCAAATGAAACAGGCACATAACAATTATGAATTCTAATAGGGTGAGAGTGAAACTTGAACAAAGTAAAAATGTTAATGAACTGTGTATAACTTAATGATCCATGACAAGAGCAATCACATATTTTATCCATAAGTCTCACAAAGTACTCTTTTATCTCCCCTGTGGCATTTATTTTAGGTTATCATTTTCCCTAATAGTTATTGCAGACCTAATTATATTTGTGACATAATATTAAATATTTCCCAAACCATAACATATTCTGTTTGAAAAAATTAGAAAATCGTAGTTTACTACCTGCTTGCATGTGATCCAAAGCTGTGCTAGAAAAATAGGAAATTGCAACATATTTACCAAACCTAATCATACAGTATACATTGTCTAGAATTCTACTTGTAATGTTTATACATAAATGTAAATGTGTGTTTATAAATAGATAGATACATCCACCCAAAAAGCAGCACAACCAAGACAATTCCAGATGTAATAATGCAAAAAAAGGGGTGGGTGCCAGCATATGCTGCCCCTGGTTCTAGGGCTGAAATCAACCAGAAAAACATCTAATGACTGCGGCACTCCAAACAATTCAAAAAAGATAAAAAAGGTTTACTTGTAAGAATAGACAAAATAATGTGCAACATTTTAGTCCTTTCACCGGACCAAACTTGAAGATGGTCCTGTAAGAGGACTGGAACGTCACACTTTATTTTGTCTATTCTGACTACAGAATAAACCTATTTTTTTTTTTTTTTTTTAGCTTTTTGTATTGCTGCAGTCATTGGGTGTTTTTCTACATAAGATAGATAGATAGATAGATAGATAGATAGATAGATAGATAGATAGATAGATAGATAGATCCATTAAACATAAATATTACAGAATCCCTTTAATCCCTTGCACATTATTTGCCATTACTTACATATAGTATAGGTTCAGTTATTTCCCATCAGTTTTCTTTTATTTACCCACTCAACTCAATGTATCAATTCCAAACTCCTTAAAATGAGTTTTTTCTTTGACCAGTTTAATCCTCAGAGAAACTGGTTCTTTAAGAAGATGTCATTACTGTTACTACATAAATTCTATTTTTACAACTTAAACTCCAAATAAATAAAAACCTTAGAGCAGAAAAACCTCTTAATTTTGATTTTGTTGCCATTTTGCATGTTAACCTGTTTGCCAATAAATAAATAAATAAATAAATAAATAAACTTTCTCCTAAAAGACATAAAAGTTTAAATAAAACCCTTAGGGATACAATATATCACTGATAGAGTATGTCTATTTTGTAGTATTAGGAAAGCAAGATTTTAAATTATTAAGTGCAGTGGAAAATATCCAAATAAATTCAGTTTGATCTAGGGGGGTTTCTACGTTATCAGTACATACATTTTTTATCTCTCAGAATATTAAACTTGTCAGACTTTCAAAACTTTGGAAGGTAATTACTTGCATCATATTTAATAGTTGATGAGTTATAATGTGTTATAATTCTTCATATTTGTGAAAGGATGATCTTCATTGAGAGGAAATTGTTGCATTTGGCTTATACAAATTTGTGTACCTTGTTTTACTTCATAGATATCAATATATGTCTAGATATAATTCCAGATTGTTATTCCAGGAGTTATCTTTTAATCCTAAATGTTGATGCATATTTTTTACAAGAAGCTCCCAAATATGATGAAGTTGTTAACAAGAGGCTGCTATCAGTGGATGGCTGGGCTGGCTCTTCTTGTGTCTGAAAAAGTGTTGAAATACAGTAGTATATGAGGACATGCCACCAATACTGCTGTCCAGGAAATATTCTTCACTATATCCAGCATTGGACTTTGGAAGAAGTAAGGTTTAGTTTTTATTTTTCATTAGTATGATTTAGAAGCGAGGATGAATACGTGAACAGTGATGTCCACTCATGACTTTATTTTGTTTGTACAAATTTCTTTGGTTACTGATCACTTGTCTTTGTTTTAGCAGCCCTGGCTGGGATGATGAGGTCAATCACTGCTGTGTCTTATCAGCATCACAGGGGGTGGTTTATCTTTGAAACTGTCAAACTTTAACCCTTTAGAGTGCTGTAGCCTTGTGCCCTGCTGTTAAAGGGTTTTGCCATGAAGCAAAATATGTTTCTGAGACTGGCTCATAGCTTACTTGGAGCTGGCCTCAGTGAACAGGGAGATGGCTTTGCTTGAGCAGTTCTTTCCACTCTTTTCTATGGAGATTCCAAATATAAATGAGTGAGTGTGCTTGGCTATAATTGAAACTCCCATAGGCATGAATAGGGGAGCTATGCATATGAGCACAACTTTAGTCATAGCAGCCATAGTGGATGCTATGGGGCCAATAGGTTGAAAGGGCTCCACTCAGGTACAAGAGCATTGAACCTTTTTTTGTACAGAACAAGAGGTTGATGGCTTTCTGCTTTCCACAACTACTATGTGTGATCTATGGTATATGCCAGTATTATTTATATCTTTAGTTATTGTTACTTATGCTGATGTTTTAGTTTATTGTCAAAAAATGGTTGGGCTCCATCTCCTTTTGGTATGGAGCCCCAAAAATTCTAGGTATGCCCTTGGCTGTGCAAGTGTGTACATCTCCTTATTTGCTGAGACCAGCTCACAGTGAGTTACAAGCAAGCCTCAGAAAGGGAAATTGGTTTGTGGCAAAACCCCTTTAAAACCCTTCCATTACCAATGTCTCTCTAACAGGCTCAGCTAGAAATAGCAGAGCTGAAATGTCAGTTACTGCTATAGACCCATCCCCAGTCTGAACAGGTAGTGGGAGCCTGAAGATGACTTTGAAGAGCAGGCTTTGTGAAACATACCGATGAGAAAACTAATTTACGTTTAATGTTTAGCAATGTTTTGGAAACTTGAAATTAGTAACCTTTTATTTAATATAAGTTCTGAACAATTTTTACTGCTTGTGAAGCCATGCTACCTTGTTAGAAAATCTTTATATGCTTCTACTATCCATAAAACCATTGCATATAGAAGGGCATGAGATGAGATACATCACTGGAAACAGGGGCAGAATAGTACAGTTAATATAAACTGATGCCTATCATCACATGAGTCTCAATTTGCAACCATTTTATGGATGGGAGTGGCATTTGGTCAGATGATATGGTGTTTCTAACAAGGTTGCATAGCTTCACAAAGAGTGAAAACTATTAAAGACATATTTATTAGCTGATAGAATCTGGAGATTAATGCATCCAAACCCTTAAGGAAATAAAATATAAAATACAATCTTTTTGTTATAAAGTATAAAAATTGTAAAGTGCTCGGGAATATGTTGGCGCTAAATAATGATTATTATTATTTGTTCAAATAAGTAGATCAATTTTAAGTGAAAGTGGAAAGATTCATGACAGATAACTCATTTAGCTCTCCTTACAGTAGCTGAATTATACTAAAGAATACTAAATTATAAAAATACTAATACTAATTATAGAAAAGCACAAACGAATCATTCTCACCAGAGGAATAAAATGCCGGTTCTTTATTCAAATCTTCATGCACTAGGATAAAACAGTAGTGGTGCTGACAGTAGCAAACTGACGCGTTTCGGGCAAAATACTGAGCCCTTGTTCACAGTGTATCCGTTCAGCTTGGAGTGCTGGTTATATATGAGAAACCCTACTACGTCATGAATCACGTGACTTCCGTTTGTTCACTTTCATTGACAAATTACTCATATAGCACTCCCCTTTACTATTAAAAACAAAGCTTCTGCACAGACATAGAATTATATATTGCATAGACATGTGTATGCACATACAGGGAACATACTAATATTAATAAATGTAGGCAAGATCGTTACGGAGATTTAACCCTGTTGGCATGCGGGTCTGCAACTGCAGAATCCAAAAGGCCTCTCTCATGCGTACCTTATGTTGCCAATCACCGCCTCTATCTGGTCTTTGTACTTTTTCAATGCCAAAACAAGTGAGGCTCTGTGTATCTCCTTTGTGGATTTCCACAAAGTGTCGTGCCACTCCAGAGTAAGTGGCTTGGCCTTTTCTTATATTGTTTAAATGCTCAGAGATACGGGTCTTGAATTTACGTATACTAGATCCTATATACAATTTATCACAAATGTTACATCTCATACCATAAATAACATGATCCGTATCGCAATTAATAAAATTGCGTATTGTATATTCTTTAATGCTAGTTTCATTTGCTTTGAATTTTTGGCTTTTTTTGGCAAATGAGCATATGTTGCATCTCCGTCCTCCGCATGCAAAAAACCCTGTTTGTGCAAACCATATTTTATTATCTTTTTTGGGTTTTTTAAAAAACCCAAAAAAGATAATAAAATATGGTTTGCACAAACGGGGTTTTTTGCATGCAGAGGACGGAGATGCAACATATGCTCATTTGCCAAAAAAAGCCAAAAATTCAAAGCAAATGAAACTAGCATTAAAGAATATACAATACGCAATTTTATTAATTGCGATACGGATCATGTTATTTATGGTATGAGATGTAACATTTGTGATAAATTGTATATAGGATCTAGTATACGTAAATTCAAGACCCGTATCTCTGAGCATTTAAACAATATAAGAAAAGGCCAAGCCACTTACTCTGGAGTGGCACGACACTTTGTGGAAATCCACAAAGGAGATACACAGAGCCTCACTTGTTTTGGCATTGAAAAAGTACAAAGACCAGATAGAGGCGGTGATTGGCAACATAAGGTACGCATGAGAGAGGCCTTTTGGATTCTGCAGTTGCAGACCCGCATGCCAACAGGGTTAAATCTCCGTAACGATCTTGCCTACATTTATTAATATTAGTATGTTCCCTGTATGTGCATACACATGTCTATGCAATATATAATTCTATGTCTGTGCAGAAGCTTTGTTTTTAATAGTAAAGGGGAGTGCTATATGAGTAATTTGTCAATGAAAGTGAACAAACGGAAGTCACGTGATTCATGACGTAGTAGGGTTTCTCATATATAACCAGCACTCCAAGCTGAACGGATACACTGTGAACAAGGGCTCAGTATTTTGCCCGAAACGCGGCAGTTTGCTACTGTCAGCACCACTACTGTTTTATCCCAGTGCATGAAGATTTGAATAAAGAACCGGCATTTTATTCCTCTGGTGATAATGATTCGTTTGTGCTTTTCTACATTGAGTGTCCTGCGACTGGGGACTGAATCCACCTAGTAGGATCCAAACCGGCATAGGGAGTTACCAGGTGATTTGAAACTGCAATCAAGGTGAGCCGTGAATACCTTCTTTCTATTTGTTTAAACGTAATACTAATTATACTCCATATACTTAATTAATGTACCATAAAATGGTTGTCTTAAGTGATCCTTCCAGTTTTTAATTTTCAAAAAACAAATTGGAATCCTGCCAGTCAAATAGGAAACAGAAGTGAATCATACCCTTCTTTTTTTTCTGCCTGATTGGCAGGAATTCAAATTGTTTACCAATTTTTGTGCAGGCTGCCGATTGGTTGCTCAAAATTTAGGCTGAATCACTGATCAACAACCTGATCCGAGTCTGGTGCTTAATACTACTGAGAATTGTGCATGCTGCCGGCAGTGCTCCAGAGCAGAACTGTGCAGAGATACATTGTGCTATACAGGACAAGTAGAAAGAGTTGTAGAAGTCATAGACTCAGCTCCTAGCCAGGGCTTGGACTATTGATAAAAATAACACTTAATGAATGAAGTCTAGTCATTGCACAAAGACTTTATGCAATGTCCATAATATGATAGAAAACAACTGATTTTCTTCATTAACTAGCTTAACAGTTATCAGTTTCTATAGGGGCTAGTCTAAATAGACATGCATTTGTTGTCCACAATTTTATTTAGTTGTCCATAGAGCTCAGTGTAGCAGATTATATGGGTACATTACATTACATGGGTACATTATACAGGGTCTGTACAAAGGGATGTCTACACAGATTAGCACCTTATACAAACTGTTACATGTGCTGGACATATGTATATTTATTGGTTTATTGTTGTAGGGAATTGCAGGGACCTAGTTAGTTAGTATATACGGGGTCGCCCTTTTTCAGGGCGGTTACTCCATTTGTTTTCATTTAGTATAAGTAGTTAAACAACAATAGGGTTTATAGGGATTGCTATTTGTGCATTTCCTTTTTATGTAGGATATCTTAATAAAAGTTATATTTTATGTGTATTTTTTATCATTTCCTGAAGGTATTTGGTGTCTCTAGTGGTTTGCTTATTTGTGGTATACATACATTTTTGTAGGGGTTTCCAACTACAATGCTGCAAATCTATTGCTTTCTTTGATTATTTATCCACCGCCAAATCAACAAAAATATACCTCAGCCTATTGCATACAGATTTATTAAATTCAAAACAAAACAGAATTACTAAGTGATAATATATGATAGCACTACGTTTTATTAGGCTTGTATAATTTAAGCACATTATAAAAAAATATATAAAAAATATATATATATATATATATATATATATATATATAATTGTATTTAATAATACATATTATAATCATATATTTATATGTATAAATATGATTTTTATCCTTAATATATATATATATATATATATATATATATATATATATATATATATATATATATATATATATATATATATATATATATATATATATATATATATATATATATATATAATATATATATTATATATATATTATATATATATATATATATTGCAGAGGAATAACAAAATCTACATATTTAACCAATAAAATGTTTTATAAATTCAGTGTACTTCATTGCCAAATGACAAAGCTTAGCAGACAGCAAATGATTTTTTCTTTTTCTTTTTAAAGAAAATGTGTCAGAGTTCAGAAGAAGTTTAAGACTTGACTGAATGAGTGACTTAAGCCATGCATGGGTCATTTAAAAAGCACATTTTAGTTGTGCTGTGGTAGATTATTCATTTAGAAAAACACAAAATCCTCCCTAAAGAAACAGAATTGTTGGTTTAAAAATAAAATTGATTGAACAATTAGTACACGAAACATGAAATATGAGTAGGTTGTTCCAAAACATTTTTATTTCTATCATTTGTTTATACAGTTGAAACCAGAAGTGTACATACACTATATAGAAATACACATATGCATGTTTTCCTCGCTATCTGACATGAAATCAGAATAAACCTTACCCATTTTAGGTCAATTAGAATTACCAAAATTATTTATATTTGCCAAATGCCAGAATAATGAGAGACACCATCCCTACTGTGAAACATTGGGGTGGCAGCATCATGTTGTGGTGTTTTGCTGCAAGAGGGACTGGTGCAATTCACAAAATAAATGGCATCATGAGGAAAGAAGATCATGTGGCAATACAGAAGCAACATCTCAAGGCATCAGCCAGTAAGTTAAAGCTTGGGCGAAAATGGGTTTCGTGTATATTTAATGTTTGGAAGGTGCAGTTAATGAAAAAATAACTTTTATTAAGTAACTTTAAAAAGGTGAATGTTTCAAAACGTATATAATCTACCTTAATCAAACAATGTTGAAAACAGAAAACCTATATGTCCAAAATCACAGTTATCAGAACCAATAATAATCATAATCACCACATATAATGATATCCAATGATGGAAAGATATGTTAACCTGGATACATATGCAAGGAGTAGAAAAAAATGTATGCAAGGATTCTCTACTGTGTCATACATTTAAGATAATGACTTGCTACTTCTAATCCTGCCTAAAAATAACAAATAATGATAATGACGATCCTGCCAGGAACGTAACCCTAACACTGGGTCCCTATAATCACTCCCTCATCAAGTATCTTATTGGCAGTTAAACATACTGTGGAACAAGAAAGAAAAAATTCCACTTAAGTACTGGTATACCAAAATCTATCCCTGAACTTGCAACATAAGCATTACAGCAGAATCAAATGGAGATGTACACAAACTCACAGTACCACTGGAGTCCCAACATGTTTCGGTACCCGCTACGACCACATCAAGGGACGGGTTGGCGGGCTATAAAGTGGAAAAACAAAAAAGAACATACAAAATGGTGTGCATATAGATCACTATCACAGTATATATTCAGAGTAGTACATAACCAAATTAGTGAATAAATCGCTTACCTATTTGGGTGATATAAGAAGAAAGACATGGAGCGTATGGCCCCGTTTGCTGTGGCAGCTATGGTGTGCTGCACACTGCTGATCATCTGTGACTGGTTTAAGTAGAATACGGAGCATGTGTGGTGCTCAAATCACAATTCACCACGTCAGAGTTCCTCAATACAGGCATATCGTGGTCTCAGTTACCTACCGGAGAACCGGAAGTGACGTATCGGGACCCACAGCGAGGCTTATGACGTTTCCCGCACAGCAGGAAAGTTTAAAGGAACAGACGTGATGAAAAGAGTACACCATAGCGGCTCCTATTTCAGTGCCGCCCAAGGAGTAAATCAGGGACATGGATTATGAGTAGAGATGGGCGAATTGATTCTAACGAAGTGGAATTCGTTTAGAATTTCAGGAAAACTTCAGTTCTGAACAGATTCGATGTTTGGGGTACTTCGCGTGAACGAAGTGTGCTTTTGATTGATAAAATCTGCGAGCACAGGCGTTACGGGGCAAAGAACTCTGGGGGAAAAAGGGGATAGCCCACTGACATGTGCAGGATGAAGCCAAAACAAGCCGGCGGGGTTCGTGACGTCACCGCACTAATAATCCCGGGCCGCGACGCTAGAGCCATACCGCTCTCACGTACGATCAGGAAAGGGGCGCCACGGCTGCTAATGATATCTCTTACTAAAGAACTAATTTTTTATACAGCGATTTTTGGGGGTGTCACAGCTTTTCTCAGAACTGCTCTCTTAAACGTTCTAATTCGATTTTGTGGGGTATTGGAACTGAAGCCAGGTGCGTCCATGCCGCTTTTAAAACATTTTAATGTTACTCCACAGCACATTTAATATCCAAGGGGGTTTCAAGCCTGTTTTTCCCTTTTTATTCATTTTAAAGAAATACGTTTTTACAAAACCAAAAACCACTTCATTTTTGGGGTTTCTCAATTCTTTTGCGCAATTTACATCCAGTGGGTTTAAATTAATGTTTTTCGCTGTTGTGGGCTAAAAAAACCGTCTTTTTCACCCAAAAAAAAAGAATTTTTCCGTACAAAAATTTAAACCGAAGGTTAAATTTCAAGTTTTTCTCTTTCTTGTCCGTAAAATACCAAACCATTGTAAAACGATACAAAGCTGGGAGTTTTTGGGTTCTCAATTCTTTTGCCAATTTTTCTCCAGGGGTTAATTAACTTTTCTGCTGTTGTGGTGACTAAAAGAAACCTCCCCCCCCCTTTTTTACTGCAAAAAAGACATTTTTCCTGTAGCAAATTCATAACCCAAGGTTAATTACAAGTTTTTCTCTTGCTGTGTACCGAAAAAACACGCCATTGTAAAAACACTAAAAGCTGGTATTTTTGGTTGCTCAATTCTTTTCGCAATTTACATCCAAGGGGAATTAAGCGTTGTTTTGTGTTGTGGGACGAAAAGAAAACCCTCTTTTTTACCGCCAAGAAAGACATTTTTCCTGTACAAATTTATTTTTGAAGGGTTTTTAACCTGTTTGTGCTTTACATTCATAAATACACAGTGATTTTAACAACCATACAAACCCTTTTTCCTGGCCATTTGTGGGGCGCAATTTAATCCAAGGATACCCAACTTCTTAGGGTTCATTTGGAGTCAAATACAGGGGGTGTATTTATCATATACAATATCTTCATCAAACAGTTTTGAAATTTTTGAAAAAAAACGTATGCAGACAGAGAGGGGGCAGGCTCTTTACCTGCAGGGGCAGTGGCACAAAAATTCCCGGGGCAGGCAAAGGTCGCGCAAAAGCAAGAGGACGTCGCAGCAGGGGTCACCGGTGAGGCCATAACTGCCGCCGTCATCTAGCAGCAGTGTGCTGCCAGCAACCCAAGGGTTCTGATTTTTTGATAGGTCATCCACTTTCCCCCCAGATACATCTGACAAACCCCCGCCAAGACGGGTTTGGGAAAGTAACACAACCCTTTGTTGGCATGGGCCCCGGGGGGTCAGCGGCCCCCTCCCTGTCCTCACCCGCCTCTGTCCCATCCGATTCCCCCAGCAGAGATCTACAATGTGGTCTGGGCCAACGCCACCAATACAGGGTAAAAATTTTTAGGAGGGGATCAGCAGTACTTGGGAGCGAAGAAATG
>JAODAL010021236.1:0-67552 GCA_025379985.1 Phyllomedusa bahiana | reverse complement strand
CGGGAAACAAGATGATAACCTAATCCTGGTTAGGGAGGCGTTGTCCTTAGCTACAGGTTGCAACATAGGTGTTTACTGAGATGAGCGACAGGTCACAGCTAGCTGGGAAAAGGGGATAAGTAGGAGGTTGGTGGATAACTCCTGTACTCTCTCTGTGGAAAGTAGTGTGTCCCTCAAAGTAAACCAGCTGCAGAGTTTCTGGTAAGGATGGATACCCCAGAATAGGTGCATTGACCCTGAAGGAAGGTTTGTGCAAGGTGAAAAGGCCTACGGCCTTTATCAAAAGGGGGGGAGTATGTGGCGATGCGACCATAGAAGATCGCATTTCTCCGCCACTAAGTGTTCTGCAGTAGATGAGTTCCAAGATATGGGTTACCAAGTTGCTGGCGGTCAGTGAGGAAGGTCAGCAGTTTAGCAAGGGTAACCAGGAGTTAATTAGTCAGGTGGTAATTAGGAGAGTTGCTCAGCTGCTTGTCCACCTTAGAGGTTTGTTAAATAGCCTGGTCTTCAGTATACCAGGGGGGAGAGTGTGGCTCACAGTCAGTATAGGACGTGTGAAGGCCTTGTCCAGGAGAGTATCCTGAGTTCTTCCCTCCTAGGCTTGAGAGAAGCAAGGCCCAATGACTATATTGTACAGCGTGAGTACATGGTTGTAGGCCTGGGTAGTAGTCCCAGACCACTGATAGAGAGGGACTCTCTGTACGTTTAGTTAGTGGCTGGACGGCCAAGGATTTATTTTGTTTGCTGTATATGTTTTCTGTGTTGAAGAATAAAGCTGGCGGAGACCAGACTTAACGAGAACCCTGTGTCGACCTGCTGTTCCGTTTACCAAAGCGGCGGTCCCAGAGCGAGCGTGTCCCCCAGACCGGGCCAAGATGGTGGCCGAACTCATGTGAATCCTTACAGTCCCTAGGTGGCACCTATGTAGAGAAGGACTAATAACTGTGCCAAGTTTCACTGCTCTCAGTCCACAGGAAGTGGGTCAGGTAAAATCTTTAGTGAATGCCCCTCATATATATATACTAGGAGAAATACCTATGCAAAAGAGGCTGAGGCCACCAGCCCATATCTGTAGAATCGGTGGAAATAATCCCAGGAGAAATATTGTTTCATTTTTGCGAGAGGCTGTACTTTCTGGTAAATGTAAGTAGTTCATAATGGTTTGTGGTATGTGAGGATGGAATAACTTAAAAATTATTGATTATAAAGTATTTGCTAAACTAGTATTAAAGGGGTTGTCTCGCTACAATGATTGGGTTTTAATTAAAAGATCTTTAAAAAACAAGCAGCTTTTCAATATATGTTCATTACAAATGTCCTATGATTTTGAGTAAGCCCTGTTAGTAGGAATGCATTCAGCTTCTCAAATTCTATAGCAGCCGACCTTTTGATCCTTACCCTTATGGCTGTCAGGTCTGTATGACTCTCACCTTTGAAGCAGGTTGAGCAGAGAGCCCTCCTGCACAGAATGCTTCTGTAGTGGAGGGAGGGGGAGGGCTCTGGCTTCTGTGTCCTGCTGCCTGGGATTAACCCTGTGTGTGCCTGCTTCCCCCTGCTCTCTACACAGATAGATGTGACAGCAGTGACCTGTGTGTTACATAATTCTTTGATGTGTCTGTGGAAACTGTCACTATACTTTAGAACAGATCAGGCATGTGAATACTTCATGCTCTGCTGTACTTGTGCATGAGTATAGTAACACTTCCCAGCTGCCCTGTGTCTGTTCTGACAGGATTTGTTGTTGCTGGAGATGTGGAGACTTGTAAGCTAAGCAGGGAGATATAGGAACACTTGCACCCCCCTTTTGCTCTGCTATTAGCATACAGCTTCACAGGACCTCTCTACACTCATAGATAAAGCCCTCTTCTGCAACAGACCTAGGCCGGCACACACAGGGTTAACTCTGGCAGGCAAACCCCTCCCCTTGCTGTTTTAGAAGTTATGGAGCTGCCTGTGTGCTTTAGGGGAGGGGGGAAGAGGGAGCAGAAGAGACAGACCAAGAAGCAAGCCCCTCAATTCAACTACCAGGCTCACTGACAGGCTGAAAGCTTGTAATGAGACAACTCCTTTAAGGATAATTTAGACCAGTAGTAATAACATTATTGACAGTGATGACTATGAAGATTAAACTCTTCTTGATTTTTCAAGTCATATCTCCATTGATGCTTACATTGGATAATCCTGCTACATTGAGAAAAGGAGAGAACAATTGAAAAAGAATATATTTCTGTTTTTTTTTTTCTTTCGGCACTCTGGTAAGCCCATTAGAACAAAAAAATACCTGAAATAATATAGCTAATATTTGATCTAGAATTATTAGAATACAAATCTTTTATTGCTTGGAAGACATAAAAGGAATAGCTTTGAAATGATTCTTGTAGAGGGATGTGTGGTAGACTTTCTTACTACAAACCAGATCTTTATAAGATAGAAGTGCCAATAAAAGGATTAAATCAATCATGGGTGACATTTACAGTTTTAATGTACGTGGATTAAATTCAGCTTGAGGCTAGCACTATATCAGTCTTATCTAAATCTGAGCACATTGGGAAGCTTGGAATAGTGATACACATAAGCTAACTGAATACTTATTTTGAAAATGTTCACCTTTTAGCGGACCTCAAAGAAAAGCTCTTCCAGAGATGGATTTCATATGCTTTACTGTACTTATAAATTAAAGGACTTCTGCAGAACTTATGATATCAACTTGACCTGCAAACTTGGACTTTTAGTAGTTTAACATTGTGATGTTAAATGCATTTGTGTCAAAAAACGAAAAGTATTACAGGAAAAATATATTGGTTAACTATTATCTGTTACAAAGATAGCTATTGCTAACCAGAAAAAAATTATACTTGCGAGATTTCGGCACAATGGGCCCTTTATTTACAAAAGTTTACAAATGAATGACTAAGAGACCAGTGCAACAGTCAAGAGATATTATAAGAAGGTATGCAACATGGAGTGATTTATCATGAAAAGGTATTACCACAATAGACATGAATATCAGACAAGAACATAAGATACAGCACTTGCAAACATGTACATGTTTAATTAACAGCAGTTAAAAACATGTACATGTGGCCAGCAGGTAAAAAGATGTTTATAAAATCAAAAATGGCTAGGTGAAGGCAGATTCCAGGAACAGGCCAGGTTACTACCAGAAGACAATACCTCATGGGCGAGGAATAGAGATGGGCGAATTGATTCTAACGAAGTGGAATTTTTTTAAAATTTCAAAAAAACTTCGGTTGGGAAACGAAGTCGTTTTTGGGGGTATTTTGGGTAATAAAGTGGCTTTTGTTTGAAAAAATGGTTTGCGAGCACAGGGCCACATGGGAAAAACACTCTGGGAGTAAGAAGGGCATACCCGATGAATGTGCGAGATGAAGCAATCAAAACCAGGGGATTCGTGGTCACCGAAAATAAAAGTCCGGGCGGACCCGGGAGTCACACCCCTCTCACGTGCTATCGGGGGAAGGTGCTCCGCGATGATAGCTTTAGAAGAATGATCGTTTTTTAAAGCATTTCGTGGGGTGTCTCATTTGTCTCAGAATGTTCCTTAATGTTCTATTTTAATTTTTGGGTTTGGATTAAAACCCATTGTGCTTTTCCACTTCGCTGCATATACTTTTCAATATCCAAGTGGGGATCTAAGCCCAGTTCCTGTTTTGTAATTCATTTAAGAAACCGGTTTTTAACAATACAAATACCACTTCCCCTTTTTGGTGCTCAATTTATTGCGAAAAATTTTACATCCCAGAGGTTAATTAAGCGTTGTTTTGCGGTGTGTGACCCAAAAAAACCGTCTTTTTTCAACCCAAAAAAATAAAAAAATTTTTCCCTTTTCCCTAATTCAAGAAAAGGTTAAATTACAACTGTATTTTGTTGTGTGACGTAAAAACACCAATTGAAACACGCCAAAGCTACTTTTTGTGGGGTAAATTCTTTGGCGCAATTTACACCCAGGGGTTAATTAAGCGTTGTTTTGTGGTGTGCTGACAAAAATAAACACTTTTTCAACCCCAAAAATATATAAATTTTTCTGTACCCTAATTACAAGCAAAAGGTTAATTACAACTGTATCCTTTTGTGTGGCTTAAAAAACACGAATTTTGTAACCCTAAAAAGCAATTTTGTGCGGCTAATTTTTTGGGCGCAATTTACATCGGGGGTTTAAATTAAAAGCGTTGTTTTGCTGGTGTGCTGACAAAAAAAAACCCGTCTTTTTAAACCCCCAAAAAATATATAATTTTTCCTGTGCCAATTCATGTCCGAGTTAATTTAAAGCCTTTTTGTGTTTTTTACATTTATAAAACCACAGTTTTTTTAAACGGCCATAAAAGAAAATTTTTTCCGGGCCATTTTGGAGCGCAATTTATACCCAAGGGTTACCCAAGCTTGTTAGGGGTTCATTTGGAGCAAAAACGGGTGTATATTTATCATATAAGATATCCAAATAAAAAGTGTCTGTACATTTTAGAAAACAGTAGTCAGACAGAGGGGTGGCAGGCTCTGCACCTGCGAGTGGCAGGGGCACAAATTTCCCCGGGGAACGGCCTAGGTCGCAGCACAGAAAGGGGCGTCGCAGCAGGGGTCACTCGGTGGGCCAAATGCCACTGCCTCTAGGGGCGTGTGTTTTCGCACCCCAAAGGGTTTTTTTTTTGGTTTTGACTTGGTCATCCTTTTTCCTCCAGATGACATTGAAACCCCCAGCCAAGAGTCGGTGGGCCCTCGACCAAAACCCTAGTTGGAGGGCCCCGGGGCGGGTCAGGGGCCCCCTCACCTGCCCTCAGCCCCCTCTGTCCCATCGGTTCCCTAGCCGGATCTATATGTGGTTTGGGCCAGCCCACATTAAGAGGATAACCAATTTAAAGGGGGGGCATCAGCAGCTACTTGGCGCGAAAAAAGGGGGGAAATATCCCTGCTTTTGCAGTAGGGGCAAAGTAAGTGTGGAGAGGGGATGGGAGGTCATGTTGTGAGAGGTCGCTGGGCATCCCAAGCGGTGATGAGGCAGCAGGACGTGAAACACAAATAGATGATGAGAGCCGAGCACTTGGGACCCGGGGTGGGGAAAAGGGCTTCTCATCGGGGGAGAAGAGGGCGTCAGCTTGGGCGCAGGCAGAAGCGCAGCCAGCAAGGGGTCTTTTGGGCGGGGTCAGAGGATAGCACAGTGTAGGTCGGGACCCAAGCGGCCAGGGTAAAAACCCGCTTCGCAGGCCCAAGAAAGAGGGGACGGGGGTCAGCGGGGGCAGTGGGGGGCAGTAGTCATCTGCGGAGGGTTGGCGGTAAAACCGATACTCGGGGTGTGGCAGTTCTTTGCTAAGAACCGGGGGACCCAAAAATTGGGTTATGTAAAATCTGTGGGCAGAAAGTGAAGCGGGGCCCGGGGGAGCTAATTTTGGCCCCAGGCCCTGCGTCAAACATCAGCGTCACCATCCGGGGGCCCCGGGGGAAAAACGTGGTCAGATGTGGTGGTCCATCTGCCCCCGAGAACAGCAGAAAGCCCCCAGTGTCCATGCCATTGCAGCCAGTAAAGGGGCCCACCACCTCTGCAGAAGAGATGTTTCTCTTTGACATCATCTGCGGTCCAGATGCCTGCCCTCGCTACCATGGCACCCAGTCGTTCAGCGAGGGCGATTGCAAAGGAAACGTATGTTCCAACCACCCAAAAGGTGCAGCAGTGACCGTGTCCTGCCCAAAGTTTTTGGGTCTGCAGTTTTCCCCCTTTCCAAATGGGGACTCTGCACCGTTCAGAAAAATGGCTTGTCCCGAGGAAGGGGAAGTTCCAAGCGTAATTTTTTTTCCCAAAAAAGGCAACCAGACTTCATAAATAGTAGAACAAAGGGGGGTAGCCCTTGGATGGTTTTTCCAAGGTGCCGGGCAGCGGGGACGTCTGGAGCTGTAATACGGTCGGGGCCAGTAATGCCCTTTAGGCCCATTGGGGTGAATTGCTTCCCCCCAGGCCACCCCAACAACTTGGACAGGAGACGCCGTTTTCCCTCCACGTTGTAAAAAGTGCACCTCGCCAATGTCCGCCCCCTCCCCCTCACATCACCCCTCTCAGCCCCCCACAAGTACTGCCCATAAACCAAAATGTGAGGGCACACGGTGCACGCAGTTTACACCGGTTTCCCTCGGCAATGAATCCACAGGGGAGGAACTGTCCGCGTCATGCAGCAAAAATGTTTTGGGCTTTCCCCGCCCAAAACTGAAAATGGGGAACCATGGTGACGGACAATGGGAGGAAACATGTTGTCCGCCCCTGCACCGAGGGGGGATGGCCATGCGCCCTCAGGGCCCCCGTGTTAAATCTGGTTGTGAAAAGGTTCCTAAAAGTTTCCACCGATCTTGAACATTCGAAAAGGCCGGAAATGTCTGCACTTTACCCTTTGTAAAAACCCAGGAACACCCCCTCGAGTGCACGGCAGAACGGCCCCCCCCAACCACTCTGATATGTGTTTTTCCACCGTGGAATTCCAGTCACTTTGACCGCTGTATGAAAGAGAAAGGCCAATTAACGATTTTTTTATGACCCGGCAGCAGAAAAATCCCTGTGTATCTTTGATGTCACCATGGCAGCTCATGGTGACCCGCCCTTGTTGGGCCATTCGAGGAACAAGTTATTGTCATCCCCGGGACTACGGGATGAATAACGTCATTTCCCCTGCTTCATGTCCTGGAAAAAGAGCTGAAAAATCTGTCTGGGCAGGGGAATGGAGACGTGGTACTACACTCGGGCCACAGAGTGGTGGGGGGCTGAAATGGGGGAGGAGGGGGGGAGGAGGACATTGGAGCAGAAGAATTGTTGGGGAAAAGAGTGGATTTTTTACCCCGGTGACAAGAGAGGAGGGCAGGAGCAGCTGGAGGAGGTGGATGGAGATGGGAAGCGAGGCAGGTGACCCCCAAAACCGGGCAGTAACATGGAAATGGGGCAGGGGCCCCCCCCGGAGTCCTTTTGCAGTGCCCGCGCATGATTTTTTCTGGTTGTGACAGCGAATAGTCAGCATCCCGAGAGGGATGAATTCTGGTCTCCACCTATTGGGCCCCCGTACGGTCCAAAAAGGGGCCTTTTTTCCCCCTTTTGAGAGGGAAAAACAACTCAAAAAACCCTTTAGAAAAATTTGTAAAAAAATTCAGTTTGGCCCTGTATGGCGGCATGTCCCTCCTTCTGACAGGTCTGACGGGGGGGTTCCCCAGCTCTCACGTACTATGCCCGGCTGCTGGGGGAAGGTTTTGGGGGGGAGGACCATACCGTTCCCTCAGTGTAACCTAAGTTGGAGTCACTGATGAGCCTTTTTCACCCGCCTATTTAGGGGGGCAGTCGCCCACAGCAGCAGCAGGACTGGAGCAGTCCTGAACCCAAAGGTTGTGGCCCCACTTGGACGCACCTCCCCCCTCAGTTAGAAGATCCCCGGGGTACGGCAGCCAAAAATGGATGGTGGCCGCAACTTGCCGAGTTTGCAGTGGAGAAGCTGTCCTGCTCGGCCAGGGTGTGGCACAGAGCGGGGGTTCATGCGGCGGGGGGATCGTACCCAAGGGAACCGTTGTCCACGGGAAATGTGGGGAGACCTTTGTCAAGATAATCAGGCGTGGATCGGCCGGATTTCCCCACACCAATGCCCTTTGGCGTCGTCGGGTTCAAATCCTGCCTCAGCACTATTCTGATGCCGCCCCCCGCCCGATGCCACAATTGCTGCCAGTTTCTCCTCTCCCCACCCCCATCTTTACAGGGGCTGGTATTGCCCACCCACCCCAACACTTCTCATTGTGCCATCTATGACTTTATGCTGCTCTGTGCTGTTGCCCTGGGGATCCACACTGTGTCATTGTGAAAGTCTGACCTCAGCTGCTGCGTGGCTGTGCCATGTCCTCCACCTGTCATTGTGCCCCGCTGACCCATGCTGCGCCCCCGTGACCTCCCCTCTCACATTGTGCCACTCTGTGGTTCCTCCTGTTTTCCACCCCAGAAGTATTTCCCCCTCCTGACCCCATTTCTGCTGCTGTGCTCCTGGCCGTGCCCTCCACCAGTCATTGGCCCCTGCCTGATTCATCTGTGCTCCGTGACCCCCCTGTTTGGCCTTTTGTGGGTTTGTTTTGCCGCCTCCAAATGTCATTGTGCCCCCTGCCTGATTCCCCAAATTCTCCCCCGTGACCTCCACACTGTTGTGATTGTGCCCCCTGTGGCCCCAATACTGTTTTGCCCTCCAGAATGTCATTGTGCCACTCTGACTCATGTTCTTTCCCCGTTTCCTCCACACGTTATTGGCCCCCTCGGGCCCTTTTTGTTTTGCCACCTCCAGAAAGTCATTTGCCCCTTACCTCCTGTTTTCCCCCTCCAATGTATTGGCCATGCCTGACTCGGGGTGCTGCCGTGCCCCCGTTTAGTCATTGGCCATTCTGTTTCCTCCCGTTTTCCCCCTCCGAAAGTCATTGTGCCCTTCCCAATCTAGCTGCCGGCGTGACCTCCCCTTTATTGTGCCATCTGTGGCCTAATCTTTTTTTCCGCCTCAAATGTCTTGTCCCCTGCCCGATCTCATATCTCCGCCGTGCCTCCCCACGTGTGATTGTTTCCACTCTTTGGCCTAATACGTTTTCCCCTCCAAATGTCATTTTGCCAGCCGATCTCCTACTTCTGCCGCCTGACCCCCACCTGTGTATTGTGCCCCTTGTGGCCTAATATGTTTTGCGCCTCCAGAAATGTCATTGTGCCCCCTGCCTACCAACTGTGCCGCCTGACCTCCAAACTGGGTATTGTGCCACTCTGTGGGATACTGTTTTTCCACCCCCAGAATGTCCTGGCCACTGCCTGATCTCAAGCGCCGCCAGACCCCACACGTGTGTTTGCCATCTGTGGCCCAAACTGTTTTGCCCCCCCGAAAGTCTTGTCCCCTGCCTGACCTCATACTGCTGCCGCCGGACCCCCACGTGTGATTGGCCACTCTGTGCCTAATACTGTTTTGCCCCCTCCAGAAAGTCTTGTGCACTGCCTGATTTCCCCTCTGCTGCGCTGACCTCCCAAAATGTTTTATTGTGCCCACTTGTGGCCTAATACTGTTTTTTTCCCCCTCCAGAAGTCATTGTTTCCCTGCCTGACCTCATACTGCTGCCCCCGTGACCCCCACTCCAGTCATTTCCCCTCTTTGGCTTTTCCCCGTGTTTTGCCCCCTCCAGAATGTCATTGTGCCCCTGCCGACCCCATGCGCTGTGGCTGCCGCCGTCACCTCCACACTCTGTCACTAATGTTGCCACCTGAGCTCTCAGCTTGCTTTTTTCCAGCTTTCTCTGGCATGACTTTATGAGGCTACATTCCCGGTTCAGTTTTTTTGTCAGTTTTGCCCTCTTAAGTGCCCAGGGAATTTTATAGTGAAGCGATTCTAAGAGCGGCGGAAGTCATCTGCGTGTCATACTAAAACACAACATTGTATGAAGACCAAACCAAGCTCCCTCTGCATATTTAAGCATGGCACAACGTTCTACAGCACCCTGCAGGCTCTGTGCAGCCTGGAAATAGCTGCTTTTTAACGCAATTCGTGCCAAAGTAATTCGGACCGAATTTATTTTTGTCGGAAAATTCGGCGAAGTGACCGAATCGAATTTTTGAGAAATTCGCCCATCTCTAGCGAGGAACAAAGGGAACTTGGAACTCAGAGGCATGTATCTCAGAATAGTGGCACTAAAATCCCAGTTGGTGGCGTTATCTGTGCTGACACTTAGGCAGAAAATTACGCTAGTTGCTGGGTATTTATAGCCACTTATCACACCCTGCTTCTCTAAAAATAAGCCCTACTCCGATAATAAGCCCGAGCTGGATTTTTAAGGGTTTTTGGAGTAGGCTTAAAATATAAGCCCTTGCACAAATTTGCGGCCTCCTTCTCCTGTCTCCTCTTAGATGCCTCGTGGGCATCAAACACCTTAAGTACTACAGAGGTGAGCTCTCCTGTCCTCCGAGATACTCTAGGTAAGCTCTCTTCCCATCTATGTGACCAATGAAAGCCTGCGGGTGTACTGCCTTACCAAGGTCTACCTCAGACGCCGATCCAGGTTATTTAATTGCCAATCCTGGTCTCCACTAAATGCCTGCTGTTTAGAAGTACGTGCTGGCCAGTGAATACTTCTAAAGTGCACTGGTACTCATTCAGCGTCCCTCAATGAGTCCTATGATTTTACCTTATTTCCTGGGGGTACTTCATGCGCATTGCAGTGCCATTACACCCCGAAGTATGCCATGCAAATACACTGTGTGATCATACTCTAACTGTATGTTTGTGCACATTCATCCTGGAATGCAGTTTCTGCTTAGTTTCCACAATATACTATAGATTTGTCTAGTAACATCATGATGGCGGATCTACATGAGAAAGTGTACATGATTTTATAGTCTATTGTGCGTTGTGTTATGTGGTCTGTGTTTATTGATTAGATGTCAGTACAGGTCTTGCATTTTTTACTGTTACAATGGAAAGTGTCAGTCCCTGGTGGTAATAAGAGGGCACTTATAACAAGGAGGTTCAGTGTCTGTTTGTATAACAGGGTAAATCTATAAATCTTTCTTTCAGTCTTTTGTCCTTGTAAAATATGGGTCAGAGATCAAAAGCATTTTTTCTTTAAATGTTCATGTAGGGGTTATACATATGTGACCCTCCCATGCAACTTCCAAATACAATATTTCTAGTTATCTAATAAAAGTGTCACTACTTTATTACTTCTTTTTTTTTTTTTTAAACAAACTGATTTAACACTATATACTGTATACTATACACAACTTTTCCATACCATTGTGCATGCTGCCATTCCCTTCTCAGACACCAAAATCATCACTTAGTCTATGTCAGGGGCCCCCCGGCTTTGTAGTCAGCCTGCAGTCTACAAGACTAATTGCTGATGGCTCCCAGCTCCATCATGGTTTTTTTGTTTGCCGCTAAACTGCAGACAATTGAAAAAAGCAGCGGCAACCCAGGAATCCAAGGCATGTCCTTTGGATTTCCAGGACATACTTTTGACCACCTTGGGCCATTATGCTTGTGGGGCCTCCGAGCGACTGCCTAGTATGCCCAATGGATAAGATGGTACTCTCGAAAACTTACCATCAGTATCTTTTTTAGCCCCGAAAGCTATTTTTTTATTTTTCCCTTTACTGCTTCCTAGGGTGGCATTTTACCACACCATGCTAATTTTTATTGGAAAATTGGGGAAAAATTTTTTTAACACTCATTTTAAAAAACAAACAAGCTAGTGTATAGGTTGATGAATCTTTCTTTTTTCAGAATATCCCTTTGTAATGGAAAGCATGCCTAAAAAGAGTCGGGACTTTCTTCCAATAGCCGTGCTAGGGAATGGGGCTGGCCATACCTTCCAACCATCCCGATTCGGGAGGTACAGTCTCGATTTTGGAAAGATGTCACACTGTCCTGGGATGGCAGGGAGGAATCCTGATTTTTCGGAGTGTCCCGGAGATCCAGGGCATGTGCCCAGAATCCCTGGGACTGCGCTGTGACAGAGGGTTAGTGTCAACCTTGGGGTGACAAAACCACCGCTGACAGATGCCGCCACTACTATCTCTGAAATTAAATGGAAAAAATATAACACATGGCAATTACTGACCATTTTAGTTTAGTAACCAATGCTACGCTGGTCTGATGTGGTCTAACAAATCCAATAGAATTAAACTTTATCCCCTGCACCCTGGAAGGTCATGGCTGTGGCTGATCATCTAGGGCAGCAGGGAATAGAGAACAGGCCAGAGCCACACCACAGTCTCCAGGTGAAGGTCGGGGGAGGGTATTGGGGCTGGTCTTCGGTTACCCTCCAGGAGATTGTGCCTGTAAGCTGTGGCCTTTACCTCCTCTCTTACCCCTGCGGCCTAATGCAAACTCAAAATACAACCCTCACCTAACACTCTATAACCCCACTGACCACTGCCTATCACCCCATACCACCCTCTGCTCTAACTATCACCCCATGGGAATTTTGTACAGAGGTGGGAATTGGTAGGAAGGTGCTGGAAAAGTGCAAAGTATAAGATGTTTGTGTGGTTAATTATGCAGGGACAAAGCCGGGAGAAGTTGTCATGGAGATCTGGAAAGAATGGAGAAAGGGAACGACTCCTATCAGAGAAGACATCACTTGAAAGTTATTTAATTTTATTGTCTGCTGAGCCTGTGTACACTAGCATCTTCTCCCATACAGTATGGTTACTGTATGGAGGTAATGTACAGTCTTCAGAGCTTGTGTACACTGGTAGCTACCACTATATGGTCATTGTATTGCAGTAATATATAGTCTTCACAACCTGTGTATAACTGGTATCTACCCCTATATGGTTACTGTATGTCAGGAATATTGGCAGTAGTGTAATGGTTTGTATTCAGTATGGCTGTATTATTCAGTCACTCTGTGGAAGTGATATGGGGTCATGATGTGGTGGTGGTATTCAGTCACTATGGGATGGGGATATGTGATCATGATATTGCGGTATTATTCAGTCACTATGTGGTAGTGATATATGATCATGGTGTCGTGGCATTATTCAGTCACTATGTGGTGGTGATATGTGGCCATGTTGTAGTGGAATTATTTGATCTTTGTATACTGGTATCACTGATAATATTAGTCTTGGTGCGGTCAGTAACAGTATGATGATATTTTCTCTTTGTATAGTGGTATTATGTGGTCACTGTACGACCATTATATAGAGGTATCATTCATAGAACATAGTTTTACAGCTATTAGTATAGATTTCTGTATATACGATACATACAGTATTTATAAACCCCAGCAATGCCACTGTTTTGTTGCCGCTGGTCTGCTGGAGGGGCGGGCATGATTTTGTTAGGTGGGGCATGGTTAGAGGTGTGTCCTGGTGTGATGATGTTTGTTTGGTTATGGTCGGAGGTGTGGCCTGATGTGATGTCATATGTTTGGGTGTGGTTAGAGGCATGGCTTAATGTGTCCCTCTTTGCAATCTCTAAAAGTTGAGAGGTATGGGACTGGCTAATAAAGGCAGATAAACAGTTATCTTCCAGCACATCACCAACACATAGAGTAGAGGATCTGCCAAGACCAGGAGAGTGGATCTCAAACAATAGGGTACATACAGATTTGAATTATAGAATTTATTAGTAAGTGCAAATTAGATTATATATAATAGATAGTAAAGCATGTTTTTATTATGCTTGATAATTCCTTTAATTCTCAATTAAAGGAATCTTACTGTATTTTCAGTAAATACTAAACTAAGATGTTTGTTGGCAGTCCAAATGTGGCAGACAAGTATGAAAAATGTTGAGATCCTTTAGCTTCATGATCAGTGCAGTCATGCTGTGCTAGTTACATTTTCTTTGATTAAAGATAAGGGGGGAAATAGGTTCAAAAGTAATTTCTTAATAACTGCTGGTAAAGTGATGATGATGTTGGAAAGCCACTGCTTTCACTTGTTCTAAAGTATTAGTGCATGTACCACTGCACAGCAATCATCTATGAATGATCTCCAGGCTGCTTACAACAAAAGACAAAAAAGCTCCAGTGCTACATGGGACAAGTGGTACAAGTGCATAATACTGATGAGCAATTACCCAACTACTTTTCATGAAGGTAGTGACTGTTCAGTATTATTCTGTCATAACGCTCGCTAGGACAACACAATATGAATGAAAGAATATACAATGTGCCCCTCAGTAGATGGTGTGTTGAATAAGCTGGGATGCCCTCATGTCAGAGCAATGTTGGCATACAACCATCACCTACTTTAAACTCCATTTGCGACTTTCAAGTGCACAACCCTGTACCCCTTCACTCAGTCTCTCAACATCTCATCAGGATGATGGGGTACAGTACTGAGCAGCTCAACTTCATGGTACAAAGCTATTGGATCACAAAATATTGTGTTCATAATGTGCCCTCAAAGAGTGTTAATTAACTGAAACTGGAAGCAATGGACAACCTGCTTAAATCCTGGCACTGACAGGCCAGTTCTAAATAGCTTTAAGGCTTTTCTCATGGAGGAAGCCATCTGAAAATGTTTGGGTACACAACTGATAACGTGCAACATCATATCTAGCAGTTGCCTAGTAAAACACCAAGCAAAGACGATGGGGAGATCTTATGAAACACGTCAAAGAGCTGCAAAAAGGGTTAAATTGCTAAAGATCGTTTAGGAGCTCAAAGTGAGTGATATGGAGATGAGTCAGATATGGTCACAGGTTCCAGGCATTTATGAAGAAAAATATCCTATATAAAAATGATGCTTTTCCCTCCATTATGCTTGCCAATACATACAGGAACATAGAGCGCCGCATTGAAATACGTCTGACAGAAAACAGATCACTTCCAGCTTTGCATTTAATACAATTAATTACACATACAGTACCTCAAGGTATGGAATATATTTTTTTATTTAGATTATTTCATCATAACAGGAGTTACAATTAAATATTTGAGGCCTCTTTCATATGAATCTATCTTGCACACCTGACTAATACAAAGGCAGGTTAAATACCAGTTAACACCAGGATGCAGAACAGCTACAGGACCATAAATGGAAGATTGTACAAGTGAAAAACACTAGTAACAGCCACTCGCACACCTACTATCCAAGAGGGTAGTGACTACTTAGTTTTAGATTTTCACATTTACACATTGAGGTTTCTGTAGAGTGTCAGCCATGTGGTTATGCCTAGTTCATCATGCTGGCTTACAGCCCATTGGTGACCCCCATACTACTCCATCAGATAGGATGCCCAGTAACATTCCATGTGCACCATACTAAATACGAGGCTGCATCCTGGAAAAAGTATCAACCATGAGGTATTAGTTTTTTACACAAGCTTAAAACGCACATCAAGTGTCCTCATAGTCATTGGTGTTTTTGCCCCCTACTGGAAATGGATATTTTTCTGTGATTTTGTTGTTTTAAGTAAATGTTCTGTACATTGTCTGCACAGACTGATTCCTGGGGATTCTGTTTCTTTTCTGCCGAGTCTTGCATCTCTCACTTTCCAGCATTTTTGGCCACAGGTTTAAGTGATCTGGTAGATGTGATCTGACCATACATCCCTATGAGAATGTTAGCAGTATGCATCATGGGACAGTTCCTAAAGCTATTGCCTCCATACAGCAATCAAGATGCCAGACACAACTGCAATGTTCCTATCTGAAAAGCAAGTTTGATACTGCATGAGGGAAATGGAAGGGATTTTTATAAGGCAGTTTAGGTCGGGGTAGCCCCCTGGCATGATTGACCGTCTGCTGGATTTTCAATTTCATATGTTCCATTTGGGGAATACATTTTGCCACAACTTATGTTACTGGCAAGCTGTAGCTGCTTTCATTTTATATTTTGTGCCCTTCCTCTCTAACTTGATGATTTAAAGGTTTGTGTAAATTGATGAATAACTTTAATACTATTCCCAGAAAGGTCACCCACAACCTATTTCCTACAGATTGGCTTATTTCACTACAGATATGGCTTGCTCTAGCTATTGCCCCTGTCTGAGATAATAAAACATTTTTAGTGTTCGTTTAATGAAAATATAGAGCTTTTTTAAAGATCCAAGATACTTCTTGCCTTGCATGTCCTAGAATGTAAATGTGCCTACTTTGCCTTTAATTTTCTTTTGGAAATGTTCTGTATGGTGGATTGACTTATTAGAATAAATAGTTATTGATTTCAGGGTGTCACAACTGTTTCAGGCCATTTGTGCTTTTGAATATCATATAACTGTAAGATTTATATAGAGTAATTGGAGTATTCAGTGTATTATATATAGATGTTAATGGCTTTAAATGTCTTCAAGGTATAGTCATTAATCAGACATGGATGAGTTATTTTATGTTCTGTAATAGATTCCGTCAGAAGAGTTTCAATATTCAGAGACACACTTTACATTTTTTATACAATCAGAATAGAGAAGGTGGAGATGGTGCACAGGCAATTAAATTTACCAATATGTAAAACCCCGGATTCAAAATTTTCAATAAAAATCACTGAACTCAAAAGTAAATAAGATAATAAAATCCGTCCTTTTTCATTTTAGGAATTAGGTAATAAAAAAGTTAGACATAATGGTATTGTCACGTCCATAGAGGTCAAATCTGTTAAAATCATATTATTTATCCCATATGGTGAACATCATAAAAAAAAGTTCCAATGACCTAACTGGATTTTTGGGTCATTTTAGTGTCCCCACAAATTTGGAATACAAAATTATCACAAAGTGCAATAAAGGCACCAATAAACACCCCACTTCAGCCTCCCTCACCAACCCCAAGAGAAATGAACCCTCATGAACCCATATATGGTAATTGGAAATGTTATATATCTTAGAAAATGGTTCCTCTAAAAATGTGTTATTGCTGGAATTGTACCAAATTGTAGAATACAGATAGCTTGTCATTTATACTGAAGATAGAATTCCTTAAAAAGAAAACCTCCAAGAAAAGTTTGTTTTTAGTTTATCAGTATATTGTATGGTAGGTCAATGATGCCCTTTAGAAAGTCCACCTTGTCCCACCAAAAAAATCCCTCATACATATGTAGATAATAAAATTAAAAATGTATGGCTATCTGAAGGCTGGTAGGAAAAAAAATTGAAACAAAACTCGCTGAAATGGGAGGAGGTTAAAAAGGACTAGGGTAAGCTGTTAGCATTTTTGACTAATATTTATTGACCATCTTCATAAACAACCAATAACATTGGGAAATAACCTCTGGATAATGACATTTGCTATAACTCAGGTTCAGTATTGAATAAATAATGCTATATATTTTCAATGTTAATAACTTTGTATGTACATTAATTCAGTACATAAAATTTAATTGATGGCCAAAGGTAAACATGTTGTATTTAAACCATAATACACAATATGTTGCTATAAAAATAGTGTAATATATAAGTAAAACCACTTTCATTCATATACACTGTACTTAACGGTCCATGTTGCAGAAACTGGAAACAAATGTGAATTCTCATTCCAAGCATTAAAGAACTCCCTTGACTGTGGAGTTGTTCATTATTTAATATGTACATAATGCTTCTGCTTCTTGATTTTCTATTAAAACACTTAATATAATACAAACATGCACCCAATTACACTATTGAGTTTGTAGTGAGGTTCTAATACACTTGCTTTCACTTTGATGTGCACGTATTTTGAAATTGTGTTGTATCTTAACTCTACAGCTACTTTCCAACTTAGAGGAACATTTATACTGTGTATTATTCTAACTAAAACGTAAAGGGAGTGTTATGCCTAAAGTATTTATTATGGGAACAGGAGAAGATTTCGTTAGCAAACTGGCTATAGAAGTCTTGTTTTTAATTTAAAAGCAATATATGCCAAATACAACGTATTTCACAGGTTCACAGTGTGTTTTTTTCAGAAATGTTTTTTTGTGCAGAACTATACGTTGTATTTGGCATATATTGCTTTTAAATTATATAGGGAGGAAGGAATGCCTCCATTTTGGTTTTCTGCACCCCGCCCACTTTCACAGACTGTTATATCAGTGCAGTATGCTTGCAGGGTTGGTGTGTTTTTTTATTTTTCTCTCTGGATAATGGAGGTCGGTTGACCCAGTGAGAGGCCTGAATTTGGCTCTTTTGAGAGGTAAAGATAGAGTAGGACCACCAGGCCTCGAGATCACGTTGTAAGTTTGTGGGTGGCTTAAGCATTTTTTGATCAAAACGTGTGAACTAAGAATCTCAAAGTTTTTTTTTTATATGATCTACACACAAGGAATATAAATACATGTAAATAATATTTGTGAAATAGTGTATATAGAATATTTTACTTTCTTGGAATGTTAATTTTTATTTACTTTTGATTTTATATCTCTAAAGTCTTATGCCGACAAAATTCAACAAATCCACAATAAGGTAAATATAGTTTAAAGGGCTTCATTGTCACACTGCTTTAGATTTTACAGTATATAGAAATATACTATCATAGTAGACAAGATTGGAAAGAGACTCAAGTTAATTGAGTCCAACCTATATTCCTAAAATGTTAATCCAGAGGAAGACCAAACCCCCTTAGAGGTAGATGCCAATTTTGACAGCGAGTTCCATAATCACACCGCTCTTACAGTAAAGAATCCTTATCTGTGATGATGGTTAAACCTTCTTTCCTCTAGACATGACCTCTTGTCCTTGTTACAAGATTATGCAAAAACGATCATATTTGGAGCCACACAGAAGTTTTTTCTCATAATCATCACCTAAAACAAATTGTGCCATGCTCCATCACATGCTGCATTACAGTTATATTCTATCCTAGAAACATTGCTTTTTAGGGCAGAATTGATGCTTTATGACAACACACAAGTGCCCATGGGCCAGTGTAGATCAGGAACCACTACAGGTATTGTCAGTTTTAATCTGTTCGATCTAATGGACAAATAAAAGTTTGAAATATTCATAATAAAGTTAGTTTCCTTATGGATTGTATATACCTCAATATAATATTTGATGTTATATAACTGTCTTTCCATCTAGATTATCTAGTGATTTTCGATAAATTTACAGAGCTCTCCAGTTACTACATTTTTCATTTGCTTTGCCTCCTCAGTAATCCCTTAATCATCTACTTGAAGTGTGATAATCCTCTCACAGTACTGTAGCAATGGATTTTTCCTGATGACAGTGCATACTTGTGTGGCATTGTTTGTTGTTGGGGGACATGTTGGTTACCCTGCTGTTAGATTAAAAAGAAGGTCTGAATTTGGCCACTTTCATACAAGTGTAATATGGGAACATCTGAGCATCCATATTAAAGGGGCATATCCCCCTTGAATGCTGATCCTACAAGCTAACCGCATAATAAGTCTAACTATTTATCTTGTTGAGTTAGGTGATCAGACATGCTGCTGTTCTGGGATTTGTAGTCCTAATGCGGACACAGAAATGGGATAAGAACTGCAGGGAAAGACATATTAATTTAAAAAATTTGCTATGATAATATTTGTGTCATAACTAATTAAAAGATTGGATTCTTCTTTGAAAAAGTATGTTTTGCCACTTGAAACAAGTACATCAGTATTGTTGGTGTTGTTGCAAAACTTTGGGTAGATTCTCAAAGCTTGGAGTCCAATCTCCAATTACCTGTTGGATTCAAATTATTAATAAGTTTAAGTTTCCTCTTAGGGGGGTGAGAACTTTTACTGAACGAGGCCCCATCAGGAACAGGGAGAGACTGAAAACACAGCCATTGGTGTAGTTTTTATGAGGTTTCCCAAGGTGTAACCCTTTGTATAGTCTTTTTATTGACAAAAGTCTGGGGTATACCTTTTGCATACTAAAACCAATGAAATATAAGGGTATGTTCACACAGCTTAACTGCGGGCCGAACAGTACACCCCGCAATTACGCCGGGTGTTTGGGAGCTCGCCGGCCCCTTAGGCTGTCATTACTCGCGGCGCGTAAGCGCTGTGAATAAATGACATGTCAATTATCTCCCCGTGCCTACAATACGATCGTATTATATACGCAGGGAGAGGAGGTGTAATCCGTAGTTCTCTATGAGAACTGTGGATTACCATAATGATTGGGGTGCAGTACGGTCTCAATACGTGGCAAAATGCGCCCCAAAATAAGCCGTGTGAACATAGCCTTAGAGATGTTAATTAGCTATAAATAACTCATATAAACAAAGGGGGATATGTCTGAAAACTGTCTTGGTCTAAGACTTTTCTTGTTGCCCATAGCAACCAATCATATTCCCCCTTTCATTTCAGAAATGAAAGGGGGCTCTGATTGGTTGCGATGGGCAACAAGAAAAGTCTTAGACCAAGACCGTTTTCAGACATGTCCCCCAAAATGTTTAAGTATATTGACACAGCGTATCTTAGATGCGTGTTTGGATCCGTGTTTTGGACCCAAAATTGACCCAAACACACATCTAATAGTGCACAGTGTGATTTATATTGCTTTCAATGTAAAACATGCATCTCCGTTCAGATGTCTGATCGCCAATGCGTGTTTCAATGCATCTTTCTGGCATGTCAATTCTTGATCCGTTTGATGCAGCAGACACCCTATTTAACACTATAGGTTTCTGCTGCAGCAAAAATGCATCCAAACACGCACCACACTTACTGAGCAATCAAAACTTGGTTAAAGAATATTTTTATTTAAAACATGTTACATGATTCTTCGCTAGGCTCTTAAAAAATGTACTTTGTTCCATCTACTTGTTTGAGGTTAACGTATTGTCTAAGTCTTACGTCCTAGTTGAAAGCAACTTAATATACTTTTACAGAATCTGCTCTTCATACAGTAGCTGCTTTCAGGTTTCCACTTCTTGTGCAACCTGTGGACAGCTCTAGAGCATTGACTGACATTTTAGCTCTAGCTCCTCTTCCTAGCTGGGGTTGTGAGAGGGGCATTGGTTGTTAAGTGGTTTTGGAAACAAATAACCGTGTCCAAGCAGAATATCTTACAAAATTGGATAGGAGGTCAAACTCCTTAGTAAGATATATAACTTCTGAGTGCTGGTAAAATGGATAGCCAATCCTCAATATACCAACAAGAATAATTTAAGGCACACTTTCTGAATGCTTTACAATGTGATTTCTTTTACAGATGTGATAGACATTTCTCCAGCATAGAAAATACGTTCGGAATAACGCCGTTTTGATAATGTCCAGATTAGAGGAACCTTTTCGGCTCACAAGAGCCTTCCTCAGAGAAATAAAGTTCATGTGGGGAATACCCCCAATGGTACGTATTCCATTTTCTATGCTGGAGACATGTCTGTCACATCTTTAAAATAAAGCACATTGTAAACCATTCAGATGGTGTGCTGTGAATTACTCTTGTTGGTATATCAAGCAGGATGTCTGACTATAAATTGAGCTTAAAAAGCCATACTTGCCATGACCAACATGTTGTGTCTTCTACATTCATGCTGTTATCTGTTAATTTATATACAATAGTAACAGAGTCACTCAGTAGCTACAGGATGACACAAGGCTGCTCTGGTGTTCAGTAACTCTAAACTGCTGAAGTTTCTCTCGGTAAAAATAATAAGATCAGAGATTAAGAAGCCCTCTGCCATTATTCTGATAATGCTCCACAGAGAGTGATGTCAACAGTGAAGCCACAGCTAAAGCAGATATAGGTGGTGGGTAAACTAGAGAAGCTTGTGTACACAAGCAGGAGATAAGAACTGCTTTTACTCTAAAATGATGCAAAATCAGAACAGCAATATATTGGTAAAAAGCTTTTATTTACATTTTGTCTACATGTTTAAAACTAACCAATGAGAGGGAATACCTCTTTTTATGTTACTTTTAACAGCTCTGGACAAATATATGCCTTCCTTGAGTCCTCATATTATTCCTTGTAGGAAGTTAGGTATAGATAAACCTTTAATACATTCTGTTTTGGGACATGTTTAGCAAAGGAAAGATTAGACCTTTGCGGAATCCTCAGTATTCATTGCAATAAATAGACTTAATGACATAAATAAAGGGCTTCTTTTTGCAGCACTGGCGCTGTAGGAAAACTAATCATGGGTAGAAGCAGACCACATATTTTTCTTATTTGGATCAACTCTACATTCATAGAAATAGCTACAGTATAGCAACTATGTATGTCAATAATGGTGACTGTTAATGCTTTTCAAGTGAAAGATTACTTTTTTAGGGTGATGATTGCTTACTGCTCTCATAAGGCTGTGTTTACACGGCAAAGACCAAACACCGGTCAGATTTCCTGACTGGTACATTGTCTTTTTTTGGCACACAGGGGGATGGATTTGTCCGCGGTTTGTGTATTTTAGCTGTCCACCTTTGCACCCACATGTTCATGTTCTGCCCGAAAACCAGGTGGAGGAATGAACATATTGCAAGTTTATCGGACCGCTGGCTGTGTAAAAAAACGTTCGGCGGAAAATCTGTGCAGTGGGGACTGCTGCACGGATTTTCCATTGAAGTCTATGGGGAAGCATTGCTTGTCGGTTTTCAGGCGGTTTGTGAAACCGCAAACCGTCTGTAAAAAGCCGACAAATAACCTGTGCCGCAGGGACAAACCGTAAAGCTGATACAGGAGCATCATTTTGTTATGTTTTTCTCCTTCTTGATGATTGATATAGTAACCTAATATTTGTTTGCCAACAACCATCTATGCCATGATATATCTGATGCTGAACATAACAGTAGTCATATACCATCACAACTAGCATTTCTATTTTCACAATAAAAAAAGTGTCAAGCCCAGATATGCTGACAGATATACAAACAATATTATATATGTGCTTTTAATTATAGTGAATGAGCATTGACAATAGAAACATCATGATTTTACACTTCTAGTTTGTAACTCAGCTCTTGGACATATGTCCTTCAGAAATGTTCTGAATGCCAAACCTCCCCATTAATTTATAGGATATATACTGTGACTCACACATGCTATTTTTTATTCCATCGTTACTGTGGAGTATAAAGTGGATGCAGATTTGTCATTTTGAGCATGTAATTTAAAAACAACATGCTGCTTTGAAGGGGAACATTAACATAAACTCTATAGTTCTGACAATAGAGGATGTTCAGCATGGAAGCAAATTGTATTTTATCTATATTTCACTTTAAGGTCGGTCAACAAGTCACTTATCTGAAATAAGTCTTGTAGCTTCGGGACATAAATTAATAATCTCCCACTCTAGGTAATCAGACAATCCTACTGCAAGTATAATGTGTTAATAAAAACTAGGGGTTTTCTCTGTAGTCACCGTCCTGTAGTCCCAAGCATTTAAAATAATCTCATTTATGCCCTGAGACACATAGCTTTTACTGAACAGCTGTTTATCTGATGTGCTCTTCACACATGGTACATGTTTGTCATTATTGTTGGATGGTTGCACATAAATCATTAATGCATGGAGTTTGCTAATGCACTGAATCTCTTGGTCTGTGTGGAGTTTTTTACATTCATGTTTTTTTTTTTTCATTTGTAAAATAATAAAATAAAGTAAAAATAACTTAAAGACATGAACAGATGCTTGATATATGAACACTGGAGAGTTAGCATTTTTACTTTGGCCAGTATTTTGTAGTGCTTCTGTGCATTTCAAATGTGAACATCTTGAAGTAGACTCTAGATGTGTCCCTAGTCACACTTTGGACACATTCTTCGCTAAACTAAGATCTGAGTGTAGATGTAGCAGCAGAGTCATAGAAATCCATAAGGCAAACCTAGTCCAAAATGGCCCAACTTTGATCTTTTTACCAACCGTTTGCACTTTATATGCTGGACACAAAATTATAGTAGTCTTTGCTTTTATTTACGTTATATAAAGCAGACGCATTGGGTAAATAGGGCCAATATAGTACAAGTAAGACTTCATTTTCTCTTTAGGTTTTATGGTGCTGCCACAGTATTTGTTGTGATAAGTTTTTCCTAGTATCCCAATGGACACCATGAAGAGAGGTCATAAATGTAATGTAAATGTGGGCTTAGAGACAATACTTAATGAACACACTTAATGTTTCACTATGCTGTTTCATACATCCACAGGCAGATTCAGACTTGCACTGTCTCACACTTGTTGGTTTAGCTGTGGGTGGTTTTATAGCAGTGAATAGCATGCCTGCTCTGCTATTCCCAGCTTTTCAAATTGCAGTGGCATGACTTCAGGAAATGTAATCTATAGTATACAAAGCTACAGAGCTCAAAAAAGATGAGTCATTGCATATCATTCCTTTGTTTTGTTAGCGATAGCACACTGGGACCTCAAGCTGCTGTCCTTTCTGGTGACATCACTCCCTGCGTTCAGATAAGGCAATGACCAGAAAGAGGAGGAAAGAAGAGGACGAGAACGAGAAAAACTTGAACAATGTTTTTGGTAAATGTCCTGATTTACTGTTCCCCACATGTTGAAAGCTACTCTTTGTGGTAAGACAGCTTATTTAAGACCCAGTGATTTTAACCTTAAACATCGCCTTTAGAAAAGGTAGAAAAAATTCTTAAAATACCCATATAAAGATCAGAACTTTTTCTGATCTAGAAAAAAACTTCTAAGCTACAGACATGGGGGCACATTTATTTTGGTAACTGCAGCAAAAATTTTTTGCAATTTGCACCAAAAATGCTGGTGCAAGTGCTTTACCCCAAATTTTAGTTGTCTTGTCTGACAAAAAGGGTGTGGTTTTGGTGAAGGAGTGTGGTCTATAAAATGGACATGGTGTAGCGTGCAATGCTATGCACCAAAAGAAGCCACCAAAATGCTGCTGCAATTAGTGCCATAAAATAAACCCGGTGTAAAGTTAGAGTAGACAGTCTAAACATGCAACAGAATTAGCAGTACTTTGATAAATGTGGCACCTTTTAAGACTGTCTAGTGGAAGCTTACACTGTATAAGTATTGGGCAGTTATATAAATTTGCCCCATTGAGTATTATGAAGTCATGATAGAGAAAACATAACAAAAATCTAGGAAAACCTCTTTAAATTGTAACCATGGGCATATTTTCAGATTTAGTGAAATGTACCTATTTGGGTAATTTGTACAGGAAAGGAGCAACATAATTCCACTTTGATCCACCAAATGAAAGTTTTCTTGATGCTGTTTATGCAACACTGGAAATGACAATTACTGATTATTGTTACCATGCTATACAATAAAATCTGCAAAACTTTGCCTCCCACTATAACACTGTATAGTACTCTACAGACGTTAGCTGAAGCTATCCTACATAGATGTCATCCTCTGCCCATCCCCTACACTTAAAGGGTTATCCAGTGGAATGAAAATATTTTCCAAATCATATCTCTCAAAAATGTTGGTTCTTTTGTAATGTATTTATATTTAATTTTCAAAGAACTTCCTGAAGTTCTACATCTGCCGTTGATGGGAAGCTCAATATTTCTGTATATCACCGTCCAAGGGAAAAAGGGTCTGTGTTCAGCCCAGGAGATCAGATGACCCAAATTGCTTGGCAAGTTTTATGACAGTCTTCAAAGCCACTCCTCTATCAGAGGAAACAGAGGGCATGCAATGGGATGGAGTAAAGTCGACAAAAGTGCAGCAAAGAATACTGGGAATTGTTGTTTTACATAACAAAGTTAGACCACTTTCAAACAGGAAATGCTGCTGCTTGGCTACATAGAAAGTAACATACATATAGCATAAGAAAAGCACACGTCAATGCAGAAAATATAATACAGGAAGAGGAAAGACAACTCAGGCAAGCTATTGCCATTTGGAGATTTTTTTTGAGGGGTTCGTCAGACAACACCTTAAAAGTTAATTTTACTCTCCCTCCCTTTTAGATAATTCCTTCATGGGTTCTGATCCATGTCCAGGAGGAGCAGATCAAATAATAGAGCTATAGTGTTAGATGAACATTGATCCTGTTGTTTACTAGGAAATGAGAAGTTGTTTCTCTGTTGAAGATAAAATCTTACTCATCCACTTGAAAAACAGTTATCATTGTATGACATCGTCATGTATATTACTCCTGTAGAATGAGCCATTCGGATAAGGTTTAACTGATTGATGAAACATTTTGTTTGTGGACTGCCACAAAATTCAAAACATAACAAAACATGGTTTAAAAAATAATTTCAAACTTCTATGATTATATTTTTAATGAGCTTCAGTGCATAAACAATTAGGGCATAATTGAATGAATCTAATCAGCAAGAAGCAGGAGTTTGCCTTCGGGATCCTGCTAAAGTCAATTGCAACTCTTATCTGTAATTTTATCCGTTAAACTAATAGTAGCAATGGCTCTGATGACACACAGTAGTAATTGTATTGCTCTAGAGACTACTTAAAAAATGAACTCAATCTGTTAAAAAAGATTGCTTTCTTCCACTAACCAATCTTTTACAAAATTAACAAAGCACCTGTCTCTTTGTCATCAATGGAGCTAAACCGCAGTCTTTACATATCATGGAATGTCTGGGAGTTCTTCATTGGTTATTGCTATGCAATGAAATTCTGAGCTGTATTATATTTCTGGTACTAAATCTGAGACAGATTCTCTATGCTATTTTTGTTTTAGTATCTCAAGGCATTAAACCAACCATCAAATATTTTCTGTTTGCTCATTGTCCCGTGAAATCATCACTCATCATTAAGACCAATATTATTTATATCTGCATCATACTGAATTCTCAGATATTTGAATGATATGCTCTTTCATATGTATTCAAAAATGATTTGATGGATAAATAGATAGAGCAACTGGGAAAATCAAGTCTGTAGGTTTTTAACCCCCACTTGTAGCAGCTTTTTTGGCATTAGTGTTTTCGTTTTTCTCATCCTTGCCATTTAAAAGCCGTATCTTGCCATCAAAATAGCTGTATAGGTGCTTTTTGTGGGAAAAGTTGTATTTTTAATAGTGCCATTTAGCATCAAAAATCATATAAACAACAATTCTTCCAAACCCCCATATAACACAACCTTTAATTTTACTATTAAAACTAACAGTATAATCTTACCAAAATCTCATTTATAAACCATATAGTAAAAGCACATAAGTGAACATTCAACAATATGGTATATACACTCGCCAAATACTCATAAATAGCATCTAGTCTATATGCAGATCCTCAAGTGGTAACCTATGTCTGGACTGAACACTTGATCCTTGGATGCGAGGTTTAAGTCTACAGCTCTGTGCTTGCTGTAGGAACCAGACAGACGAGTAAAAAATTATCACTCCCTTACCTTAATCCTCTACTCTAAAATCTGTCACTCTATGGAGCACCTGCCCCAACATGGGCAACCCTACACTACGCACTACTGGTAGCCCCTAGACTATATATTTAGCTGCCATAAGTCATAAATGCATGCGTTGTAAGCAAAAGGGACCTAATTTTGGCTTGACCAGGGGGAGAAATGAGTAGTATAACGCTTCATACACCCTATCCACCTATGACTACACAAGGTTCTCATGGTCCCATTTGTCTCTAAGTCCTACCAAAAAGTAAAGAGCAGCATTTGATCCACACCAGCACACAGCTGTTGCAAACAATCCTGCAGTGATCATACTTGTCACCAGCTTCCACCCTTCCCAAGTGCAAATTGATGTCAGTTACAACATCCCTTGTGGCATCTCATCAAGTGTTTTCCAACCTTGTATTTTTTTAGCACCTAATATAATATATAATATATTGTGAAACCCAAAAAAAGTTGTGTGGTAAGATGGAAGAAAAGCAGAGTTTTGCAATTGTTGAACGGTTTTAGGTTTTGTTATTATGGACATTACTATGCAGTGTAAAGGATATGCTATTTTATTCTGTGGGTAAATGCATTTCTGTTTGTTTGACAGCACTGAGAGAGTTCCAAAAAGGAATGATTGTTGGTGTGTCTTTAGTAGGGGTATCTATGACCCAAGTGGCTGAGTTGAAGGATGTGTTGAGGGCCCACAGGTGGAGTTGATCCTAAGGGCCCACCAGTTGAGCTGTTTCTGGGCCCACTGGCCGAGTTGATTTTAGGGGTACATCCTACAGCTACTGTAAATGACTGTACCTGCCTCCTATACTCTAACTTTTGCTTTTCCCCCTCTTTTTCTGCTTTTTTGCCTCTTCTGAGGCTATATATGCAGTTAAAAACATCTCCAGGTCTACCATTCTCAGGGGCCTACCAAGGATTTCCCCTATCCCCTGTGGCCAGTCCAAGCCTGGATCTACTGTTTCCATGATCACATCTCAGTATACAAAGACCAGCAAAACATTTGCAGGCAGAAAGAAGCTGTGATTAAATTACAACAGGCATAAGTATAAAATTTGAGGGTCTGTAGTTTTTTTTTTTTTTTTTTTTGAGAGGGGCGCTACAATTTGATGAAGTGATTTTCTTCAACTTTTCATATACCTATGAAGTATACCTAATACATTAATTGGGTGCCTGCTGGTGTTATGCTGACAGAAATAATAGACTGTAATACAAAGTATTGTAGTTTATTATAGAAAAAATCAAGTGCTCATATGTTCAAGTCCCCTACTGGGGCTAAAAACTAACTATAATAGAGTTAATAGAATCCTAAGAGAAAAAAAATAATTTCACCATTTCCTACTTTATTATGCAAAAAGTTATGAGCCACATAAAATATCATTGAAACAGTACAAACACCACTGTAATGACCACACATTTAAAGTAATAATCTTGTTCAACCTGTATGGTATATTGAGTAAAAAAAAATATAATGCCGGAATTGCTGTTTTTCTTTATCTTGCTTCCCAAAGAACAGACTGTAGCCAGAAATGGTACCAATAAACTAAATTAATCATTTACAGCTTGCCCCACAAATAAAAAATAACCCTTTGCACATCTCAGTTGACAAAAAAGATACATATTGTTCTCAGAATAAAGCAGCATTTTCTTCCGTTAAACCATTTCATTTGTAAAACACAAGAAAAATACATCAGTTTGTTATTGTCATAATTATATTGACTGTGGCTGTATAGAATTAATATGTCACTTATACTACATAGTTAATACTTTTTTTTAAAAAAAGATCAATTTTGAGGTTGTTTTTTTTACTCCTCCCTTTCCCCTTTTGAAAAGGGAAAAAAAAGAAAGGTACATAGGTGAAAATGCAAGACTTGCTGCAAAAAATCCCCAAAAAACCAAAAAAAACTTTTGTGTCCTTAAGACTTATCAAAACATTGAGAAGCTACAGCCCTGTGGTATATGTCTAAAATGCTGCGGTGACTGTCTAGGCTGTTACTGCTGACCATGGTGAGTGGTCCCTGACAACAATTGGCAACTGCTTTCTTTTTTTAATAGATCTGTCATAGTGATGGGTTCAATTTAAGTGTCTTTTGTTTCCTTTAGAGTTAATCATTGTGTTTTTTCCTCAATATTAAGCCTGGGATCTTTGCTAACAAATTAATATTCTTTACCTATACTCTACCTATTTAAATATTTTTAAGAGACTAACATTTGCACTGAAGGAGAAAAACACATTAAATATGAATGCTGTCTATCCCCCTAAGAACAATTAACCGCATATTTTCTAAGCAGTGAAATAGGCTCCTAAACAAATATCTAAGAATGTTCTCAGGACAGTGAGAATGTTCAGGCTGTGAAAATAAATAATGCATAGGGTAAAGTGCCACGCTTGATAGCAGAGCAGGTGTAGCATGAAATCCCCATTTATATTCTTTGTGACTATACATTAAAGGGGTGGACTAGCTAAAAAAAAAAAGAATGCAGAAATAGTCCTCATGGCTCAGGATATAATTGGCTTGTGAGCTGTGATGTCAATGGAATGGCATACGACTGCTGAGCCCACTGATTGGCTGTAACCGCCATGTGCCTGCTAGAAGTATACAAAGATTAGTCAGACCAACAGAGCTTCAATGATGGATTGTTGTGGAATTGAAAAGATGAACACATTTTTTATACTATTTATTTGTACAATCGGGGACTGTTAGTTGTGTATTTTTTTTCTTTTTGAGGCAGCCAATAGCTTATAGACAATTTGTTACTCCATGCCATGCTTTACTGACAGTAAGCTAAACTGTAGCAGCCAGTGTCAGGCAGTTGGTGCCAAGGCAGACAAGATCATCAGGTTGGTTTATAAAGGGTATAGATACACACTATCAGAACATCATTCTACCACTATATCATTCCTTAGTCAGACCGCACGTGCATGGGCTACAATACCCAGAAAGATTAAAATTAGTTTGAATAAAATCTGGGTTTGGAGTGACTTAATAAATATGTACAAATATATAAAGGGTAAATTTAGATAATATATGTATACCCAGGACTGCATCCCAGGGGGCATCCTCTAAATATAAACATAGAAAGGGATTCTTTACTGTAAAAGCTGTGAGACTGTGGAACTCTCTGACAGAGAAAGTTGTCATGGTGAATTTACTAACAGAGTTCAAAGAAGGCCTGGATGTATTTCTAGAGTGTAATAATATAAAAAGTTATAGGGACTAGGATTCTGGAGAAGGGGCCTTAATCCAGGTATTTCTTCCAATTGCCAAATTGGAGTCAGGAAGGAATTTTTTCTTTTAAAATTATGACAATTTATTTCTACCTTATGTGGTTTTTGCCTTTCTCTGGATTAACACTATAGCACAATAGGCTGAATTGGATGGATGTATTTTTTTCAGCATTGCAAATTATGTAGATCCTTATTGTTTGTGATGCAGTAAACCATGCATAGAATAACCTTCACTGGCAACAATAGTCAACTTTTTAATATGTGGCATTTATTTATTTGATTGTTTTTGCTGCAAAAAAAAAATCTTTCAGATCAAGTCTTACTATGATCACATTTTATTGAGATCAGAAATTTTCAGTAAAATTGTTCAAACCCGAACGATTGTTAATGCGCTCACTAAAGCCCATGAGCCCCAGTGCAAAATTTGTAAATGGAGCCTCACATACCATGTACTATTCATAATATGTGACCTTTATTATTATTTATTTATTTATTTTTTAACTGATGAAAATGTGTCCATGGTCATGTAATGGACACACAGATGCTTGGCTTAAAGGGGGTTTGCCATGATCTAATGTTGACGTGGGATCCTCCAAAATGGGTATTTAATCACTTTTCTAAATATATTTGATAATAAAAAGTGTAGCCTGTGAGAGCTACAGCCTAACTAAGATGTCCTTAGTTTCCTGACTGTTTACATTAGCCACGACCCGGAGCTGACAGGAGCTGATCTGGCCACGCTTGCGTTATTTGCACTTCTTATCTGATTGCAGGGCACATGAACGAGCTTTGAAGGGACTGGGAGAAAAAAGCCTGTGTCTTTTGTATAGAGAATCCACTGTTTGTAATGTAATTATCTGAGTAACCATGCATACGCTCCCTGGATCCCTTCTCACTCCTCCTCTCCCCCCTGCAGCAGTCCATGAATGAACAAAAGAACGCTGCATGCTTGGAACTTATCTTCTCACCTGAGCAGATATGAGGGAGAAACAAAACCCGTATAGCTTGTGCACAATACAGTTATCCTTTGCGGATTAGGCAAAGAAAGTTTACTCGACTCCAGGGACTGTGTATCAGCCTCGGGAGCCTGCATGGGAGGTAGAGCGATGACATCACAGAGGAGGTACTTGTTTTTTTAAACACAGAAACACAACACCCCTTTTCTCAAGACTTTAGATCAGAGTATCCATCTGTTATGTGAGGAAATAACTTCTGGGCAAAATCCCTTTAATGATAACTGTACTGTAACAAACCTGGCACCTAAATGTCCATCCGATAACTAGGGAAGATATTTATCTTGTGCTCTTAAACAAGGAACATTCGTATTTAATAACTAGTGAGTGATCTTCAAAACCATGAGAAACTGATATAGAAAGTACATGAGAAAATATGTATCAAAATTTCCTTGCAGACAATGCATGTTCTGTCATTAGCATCCTTTTTAACTAAAGAAATGACATAAAGCAATGTAGAGACATGAACATGTAAAACATTTGAAGATAAGTGCAGTACAATTTCTATATCAGTCTTCAGATATGGAGCTTGACTTTAGGTCAAAAAATTTCATAGACCTAGTCAACCATAATAATTATTTCTGATGACTTTTTTTTATTAGCCATAGAAATGTAACGTTAAGATTTAACAGATCAGCTGTTGAGTAGACTAAGGGAACATAAATGTGCCCCATTTTGTTGCTGAGTGATTTATTTTTTTTAGTTTGCTTTAGAAGTCAGGTTGGCTATTTTCTTAGCCTTTTACACAGGTAGATTTAAAGTAAATGTGATATTTCTTGCTTTAGAAATATAAATTATGGTTGGATTCAAATAGGCATATTTTCAGCCAACAACTAATGAATCCCCCCCCTCCCCTAAAACAGAAAAAACTAAAAGGGTTTCTACATGGACCCAAATATGGCTTGGTAAATGCAGCCTAGTACATTTACCTGTTATGCTTCTTTTCAATATTTTTTTTAAAGAAATTCTAAGTTCATTTTCAGTAACATTCACTGATACAAAAAGGAATATGTAATCACCAGGGATCTGGCAACTGTGATCCCTGCTAATTGCTAAAATAAAATATCATAGGTTTTGGTATATTGCCCCACCACTCTGTGGTCTGGAACCAAGCAAAGGCAGAGTGACCTGGAGCTTTTCACTGGCACTTCGTTATGGCGATAGGCAGAATTATGGCAGTCCCTCTGCTGCCAATTAAATATTGGTTACATATCCTTACTATCCTATATTAAATCTATACTGAGAAAATTGTAGCATGTTATGTAAATTTTAACCCCTTAACACCACAACAATTTTTATTTAGGTCCCATTTGTTTTTTTCCTCCCCACCTTCCAAGAGCCAAAACCTTTTTTTATTTTTTTATTTTTCTATCTACATAGATCTATGAGGGCTTGTTTTTTTGCAGGAGAAGATATACTGTTTACTGGTACCATGTACTTTTTAATGGTACCAGTGCCCACGTAATGTATTGTTAGAACTCAAAAAAATTATTTGCACAATTGCGCTGTTTTTGCTAGGGTTTTGTTTTCATGGAGTTAAGGGGGCTATCCAGGAGTTTAATAATTTCATAGACCACTGTAAACAGCATTTATATTGAAAAGTAAAGATACTCCACTATCTCATGAGTTTCTTTTCTTCTCTTTTGTCTCCTTATTCATCTCTCATAAGATCAGTGAAACTTCCTTGGTTGTGGGAGTGTCAGTTGTTCTCCTGCAGCTATTACCTACAAGTTCCAGAATCCATTGCAGTTACAATTTAGGACTTCTTTGTACCCACCCACTAATCCTTCTAGCACTGTTCTTTATCATTCTCGAATATGTAAGTCTCATGCCCCTGCATCTCTGCTCAAGTTGACTCACTGGTTGCCTGCAGCAGGCTGTGTGTAGTACACTCACTAATCAGTTTGTAACATAATAAAAATATTTTTTTCCTCATCACTTAATGTATGTAATAAATGTAAAAATATATAATTTTGTTTATATATTTCTATGTAAGTGCTCTACATCCTCCACAGCAGATACAGAGCTATCCCATCATTGTAACTGATTGCTGTGGGGAATGTGGTTGATGTCAAGAAAGGTGGTTGATGTCACATCCCCACAGCAATCAGTTTCTGTTTATAAGAAAGCTGTGTGCCTAGAGAATGGGATGTGTCATTCTCTCTGCACACAGTAATGTCAGGATAGTGTCTCATAACACTTTACCCTGGCACCACTACTATATAAAGAGCATTAGGCAGACTTTTTTCTGACTGCCCCTGGATAATCTCAAAGGTCCTAATGCACATTCAGCCAATCAAACAATGGAAGTCTTCTGCTTGCAGGCTCCAGCTCTGTACTAGAATGATTACATTCATTTCAGCACTTCTGTTGACATAGTGACTTATGAGTCACAGGAGGCAGCCAGATCTCTCTCTGCTCAGGTCACACCCACTACACTGTTTCTTAGCTGAGCCTGGCTTCAAAGCACGCCCACTGAGTGATGACAAAACATCCATAGACTCAGAAGTAAAACCATGTGATCAATGGATGTCACATGGTTTGCAGGAAGTAGAAAGAATGGGAGTATAGGGCTCTCTGCCCTGTTTTGCAAAGCAAAACAGGTAAATCATTTTTAATATCACAATTACAATGTTCAGTACAATTAAGTTGTGAGCTCTGTAACAAATAAAAAGATAGTCCCAGAAAACCCCTTTAACTTTTTGGCATAAGAGACATTTTATCTGTATTCTGAAGTTAAGTACAATTTTGGAAATACCAATTTTTTAGACTTTTCATTATGTTTTAGTACTTTAAAAAAAATAAAAAAAATGTGTTGCAGTGCAATTTACTGTTACCAATAACTTTTTCGTTTTTCAATTTATGAACCTGAGCCCATGGGATACATGCAACTTATTGATCACATTTTTTTCCATTTTTTGGGGGACACACAATTACCAAAAAATGCAATTTCGGGGTTAGGGATTTTTTCTTCTACGGTGTTCATCATAAGGAATAAATTATGTAATATTTTAATAGATTAAAATTTTATGGATGTGGTGATGCCAATTATGTGTAACTTTTTTTTTTTTTTTTACAAAATGGCAATAGGGCGATATTTTGAACATTAAAGGGGTTGTCTCACTACATTGATTCATCTTAGCTCAGTTCTATTTTTTGGTTTAATTATGAATTCAAGGACGTGTTTACTGGCTTCTAGTGGGCTGCAGTAGAAGCCAAGTCTGTAGCTATAGCAACCAGTGCTGGAAGCCTATCCTGAGAGATTGAGCAGGTCTCTAGCTATAGTGACCTAAGGAGCTGATGCAGCCCGTACAAGAGGGGATATCTCAGAATATGTAGGACACTGTTAATGGACATACAGTATATTGCAAAGTGACTTGTTTTTGCAAAATCTTTAAAATAAAAAGCAATCCTTTTAGTGAGACAACCCCTTTATATAATTTTAACACCGTTTGTTTTAAATAGTACTTGTAGTCTCTCTTAGGTACTTGGCCACTAAGGGTCACACTTGATGTTCTGCAATAGTCATATATTGCAGAAGGGTGTACAAATGCAGTTTCCCTATTACATGCTACCACAGGCAGCATGTAATAGGAGTAGTAAATTTGACAGTCATAGAGGCCTTCAATACCCCTCCCCCCACCATGAAAACCACTAAGCACCCCATGATATTGTCTTGAGGGTGGGTCACGTGTGAGCAAAGAACAGTTAACCATTCCACATTCATGTAGATGCTGCAACTGTGATCACCGCCATCCAAAGGATTAAAAGGCTAAGAGCAGAACTGTCTCGGATCCCAGCTACTAGCAGCAGGTCCTGGCTATAATAATCAGCTGATACCTCCAGTGCTTGGACTAAGCTCAGTAAACGAGCCCACTCCATACTTAGAGATGGGCGAACTTCTCAAAAATTCGGTTCGGTCACTTCACCGAATTGCCCGACAAAAATAAATTCGGTCCGAATTACTTCGGGACGAATCGCATTAAAACAGCTATTTCCAGGCTGCACAGAGCTTGCAGGGTGCTGTAGAATGTTGTGCCATGCTTAAATATGCAGAGGGAGCTTGGTTTGGTCTTCATACAATGTTGTGTTTTAGTATGACACGCACATGACTGCCGCCGCTCTTAGAATCGCTTCATTATAAAATTCCCTGGGCATTTAAGGGGGCAAAACTGACCAAAAAACTCAAGCGGGAATGTAGCCCGATAAAGTCATGCCAGCAAAAGCTGGAAAAAAAAACAAGCTGAGAGCTCAGGTGGCAACATTAGTGACAGAGTGTGGAGGTGACGGCGGCAGCCACAGCAGCATGAGGTCAGAGATTGGCACAATGACATTCTGGAGGTGGCAAAAACAGGAGTAGGCCACAGAGTGGCACAATGACACAGTGTGGAGGTCACGGCAGCAGCAGCATGAAGTCAGACAGTGGCACAATGACATTTTGGAGGTGTCAAAAACTGCAGTAGGCCACAGAGTGGAACATTGACACAGTGTGGAGATCACGGCAGCAGCAGCATGAGGTCAGGCAGTGGCACAATGACATTCTGGAGGTGGCAAAAACTGGAGTAGGCCACAGAGTGGCACAATGACACAGTGTGGAGGTCACGGCAGCAGCAGCATGAGGTCAGGCAGTGGTACAATGACATTCTGGAGGTGGCAAAAACTGGAGTAGGCCACAGAGTGGCACAATGACAGAGAGTGGAGGTGACGGCGGCGGGAGCAACAGCATGAGGTCAGAGAGTGGCACAATGACACAGTGTGGATGTCACGGCACCAGCAACAGCAGCAGCAGCATGAGGTCATAAAGTGGCACAATGACAGAGTGTGGAGGTGGGTGGCAATACCAGTCCCTGGTAAAGATGGTTGGTGGCAGATGGAGAAACTGTCAGCAGATGTTTGGCATCAGGTGGGTGGCAGCATCAGAATAGTGGCTGAGGCAGGTAGTTTGAACCCAGACTCATTTCTCACAGTTTGGTTGAGGCGTCATGGCTGATGTAGTCTGACGCCTAAGGCATTGTTGTGTGGAAATCCTGGCCGATCCACGCTCGAATCATCTTGACAAAGGTCAGTCGTTCCACATTTCCCATGGACAAGCGGGTTCTCCTTGGGGTAACGACGGCCCCCGTCGCACTGAACACCCGCTCTGATGCCACACTACTGGTTGGGCGGGACAGCTTCTCCACTGCAAACTCGGCAAGTTGCAGCCACACATCCAGTTTGGCTGCCCAGTAGTCCAGCGGATCTTCTAACTGGGATGGCAGAGTGCTGTCCAAGTAGGCCACCACCTGTTGGTTCATGGACTGCTCTAGGTCCTGCTGCTGGCGACTACCCTCCTCACTAGGCGGGTGAAGGAAGCTGCTCATCAGTGACTCCAGACTTAGGTTGCTGCTGATGGAGATGGAACTACTCCTAACCCCCCACCTTCCCCCAGCAGCCGCGGCAGTAGTACGTGAGCGCTGAGGAACCCCCCGGTTAGACCTGTCAGAGGAGGGATGATGCCGCACATAGGCAGTGGCCAACTGACTATGGAGGATTTCCCTATTGTATTTGAGTTTGTCCTCCCTCTCAATAGCTGGGAAAAAGGCTCCCATTTTGGACCGGTAGCAAGGGTCCAACAGGGTGGAGAGCCAGAAGTCATCCCTCTGCCGGATGCTGACTATTCAGCTGTCACTAGCCAGGAAAATCAGCATGCTGCGGGCTATCTGCACAAGTGACTCCGAGGGGCTCCCTGCCTCCATCTCCACTGTATACTGCCATGGTGCTTGTGGGTCATCTGCCTCGTCTTCCTCATCTCCATCTACCTCCTCCAGCTGCTCCTCCTCCTCCTCTCTTGTCACCTGGGTAGAAAATCCACTCCTTTTACCAGACAATGCTTCTGCTCCAATGTCCTCCTCCTCCTCCTTCATTTCAGTCCCCACCGGACTCATGTGGCCGCGAGATGTAGTCTCCACGTCTCCAGTCCCCTGCCCAGACAGATTGTTCAGTATTTGTTCCAGGACATGAAGCAGTGGAATGACGTTATTCATCCCGTAGTCCTGGCGACTGACAAATAACGTGGCCTCCTCGAATGGCCTCAACAAACGACAGGTGTCACGCATGAGCTGCCACTGGCTGATATCAAAGTTACACAGGGGAGTACTCCTGTCCGCCTGGATCATCAAAAAATCGTTAATGGCCTTTCTCTGTTCATACAGTCGGTCCTACATGTGCAGGCTGGAATTCCAACGGGTGGAAATATCGCATATCAGAGTGTGTTGGAGGAGGCCATTCTGCCGCTGCAACTCGAGGAGGGTGTTCCTGGCTTTGTAGGAATGGATGAAGTGCATGCACAGTTTCCTGGCCATTTTCAGAATCTTCTGAAGATCGGTGGAAGAATTCAGGAACCTTTTCACAACCAGATTGAACACATGCGCCATGCAGGGCGCATGGACCATCCCTCCTCGGTGTAGCGCGGACACCATGTTACTCCCATTGTCCGTCACCATGGTTCCGATTTGCAGTTGGCGCGGAGAAAGCCACACATCGATTTCTTGCTGCATGACGCGGAGCAGTTCCTCCCCTGTGTGACTTCGTTCGCCAAGGCAAGCCAGGTGTAGAACTGTGTGACACCGCTGTGCCCTACACATGTGGTATGATGGAGCAGTACTTGTGGAGGCTGAGATGGTGGTGGTGGTGGAGGAGGAGGAGGAGGCGGACATTGGCGCAGGAGCCGCAGTTTGACAACGTGGAGGAGAAAGCGGCGTCTCTTGTCCAGGAAGCAGGAAGCACATTCACCCAGTGGGCCGTAAAGGACATGTACTGGCCCTGACCGTAGTTACAGCTCCAGATGTCCGCGCTGCCATGCACTTTGGAACAAACCGATAAGCTCAAGGACTGGCCCACTTTCTGTTCTACATATTTATGAAGTGCTGGTACTGCCTTTTTGGAAAATAAATTACGGCTTGGAACTCTCCATCTTGGCTCGGCACAAGCCATTAGTTCTCTGAATGGTGCAGAGTCCACCATTTGGAAAGGGAGGGACTGCAGTACCAACAACTTGGACAGCAGCACGGTCAGGTGCTGCACCTTGGGATGGATGGACGCATACTGTTGTCTCTTTGCACTCGCCTCGCTGAACGACTTATGGCGCCATGAGTAGCGAGGAGCAGGAGCATCTGGACCGGGAGATGATGTCAAAGAGAAATAGCTTCCTTCTGCAGAGGTGATGGAGCCTTGACTGGCTGCAATGGCATGCGTGCCACTGGCCGCTGCTGCAGTTGCAGGATGGACCACCGGTTCTCCCAGGCCACCGGATGGTGACGCTGCATTTGTTGACGCAGGGCCGTGGTTCCAACATTAGCTCCCTGGCCACGCTTCACATTCTGCCCACAGATTCTACATATACCCATATTCGGCTCCTCCGGTGTCTTAGCAAAGAACTGCCACACTGCCGAGTATCGGATTTTACTGCCAACGCTCCGCACTGAGTGACTACTGCCGCCGCTGCCTCGCTGAGCCCCTGTGCCGCTACTTTTTGGAACTGCAATGTGGGTTTTCTACCCCGTGGCCGCTTGGCTCCCGACCTCACACTGCTGCTACCCTGATGATTTACGGCCACACTACCCACTTGCTGTCTGCGCTGCTGCCTGACGCGCAAGCTGACGCCCTCTTCTCCTGACGATGATGAAGCCCTTGCTTCACCCGCCTCCCAAGTGCGGCCGGCTACAAACTCGGCAAGTTGCGGCCACACATCCAGTTTGGCTGCCCTGTAGTCCAGCGGATCTTCTAACTGGGGTGGCAGAGTGCTGTCCAAGTAGGCCACCACCTGTTGGTTCAGGGACTGCTCCAGGTCCTGCTGCTGCTGCTGGCGTTACAATGGCGTGTATTTTACGCTACACAGCAAGAGAAAAACTTGTAATTAACCTTCGCTTGTGAATTCTACTACAGGAAAAATGTCTTTTTTGGCGTTGAAAAAGACGGTTTCTTTTAGTCACCACAGCAGCAGTACAACACTTAATTAACCCCTGGATGTAAATTGCGCAAAAGAATTGAGCAGCCAAAAACTACCATCTTTGTAATGTGTTACAATGGTGTGTATTTTACGCTACACAGCAAGAGAAAAACTTGTAATTAACCTTCGGTTGTGAATTATGCTACAGGCAAAATGTTTTTTTGGCGGTGAAAAAGACGGTTTCTTTTAGTCACCACAGCAGCAGAACAACACTTAATTAACCCCTGGATGTAAATTGCGCAAAAGAATTGAGCAACCAAGAACTACCAGCTTTGTAGCGTGTTACAATGGCGTGTATTTTACGCTACACAGCAGAGAAAAACTTGTAATTAACCCTCGCTTGTGAATTATGGTACAGGAAAACCGCCGTGTGAACAAGCCTTTATACGTTTGGCATCTCAATTTAAAGAGACAGCATTTAATGTTCACAGTACTTTCAATAAAAACCTGTTCTGTAATATTAAGTTCCATACTTTGGGTATATTAGCCACAACTTTCGGTCATTTCTAGAAATCAAGTTTTGGAACTTTCAAGGTTTTAACAAATCTGCTTCTGAGTTTGTGCCAAGTGCCAGAAGCAAATATGCCAAAGCAGCTTAGAAGAGAGAGCTAGTTTTCCACATACCCTTTGTAGTTTACTTTCCATCCTCGGGCAAACGATGTCTTGAATCATCAGGAGCTTTGTGAATTTGCTTGTAAATGGGTTGTGGATGCCTAGAATAGAAAAGGAACAACAAGCCGAGACCTAATGTAGTATTTATCTGTAGGCATAATACCTGTATTTCTTTCTTTTTCTATGAAGAACACTACTTTATGATACTTTGGATATGTTGGTTATCATGGTTTTTCATTTCAGCTAAACTTAAGAAGCATACAATATGTCACACTGTTTGCATCTGAGCAGTACAATAGAATTAAAAGGACATACTGAACAATAAGAAAATAGTAGCAGTTTTTCCTTGTCTTATTTATAAATTACGGGCAAATTTACTTAGACTGGTGTTTCACACACTAGTCAAATAGTTATCCCCCAGCAGAAATAGTGAATGTGACAAATGTATTAAATCACACACCTCTTAAAATATTTCTCCCATCTAAGGTTGTCCATGCATTTCTGCGATAGAATTTGTGACTTTTTTATGCCAGAAAAGTAGAGTATATAGTGAGATAAATCTCTCTCCACCCAAACACACCCAAACTAAATGAAACTAAATTTCAGTAGATCTGCATGTAATCCATGCTAACATCTGAACGAATACTTCTTGGAATTTGCATCCCGTTTTCGAATGGTAATCACTTAGTACTTCAGTTTACCTGGTGTAGATTTTTTCCATGTGCAGATTTGAAATCCACGTAGTGATTGACGGTTTTCAGTCAAAATTCATGTGGAAACAGTGATAGTTGGATTAACCCAATTGATGGGGCCGATATGTGTCCAAAACCATGGCAAAATTCACTGCAGAAATCCAAGGCTATTCCATTACTATACCATGCTAGGTACAGACACCACTCTGGTGCTTTGCCATATGATAAGTCAAGTTTGTTAGGCTAGGCTGACTGAAAATCATCCCACTACATGCTATGTATTCACTTCAGACAAAAATGCAGGGAGAGTGTGTCATACAGATCGTCACTGGATCCTGCAGGGGAAACTTCTGGTGTATATTTGGGCAGGGTTGTCCCTGTACAGTAGCTGTAGGGTGAGCCCCTACTATCAGCTCCATTGTTGGGCCCAAAGAATAAACTTTACTAGAATCTACTCCACAGTTGGGCCTCTAGAATCCACTCCACAGGTGGGCACCAGAAATCCACTCCACAGGTGAGCCCCAGGAATACACTCCACATGTGGGTCCCAGAAAAAGACTTCATTGGTGTTCCCTAGGCCAATACTGACATACAGTGATCCATTACACCTTTTCTGGATTGAAGTTACTTATGTCAATGCACTGTATTTTATTACTCTCGATTAATTTTCACAAGCAATATTTTACATTCACCTTCTGAAAAAATTGTCATGTATGTTCAATATGCAGGATAAATTGTATAGTTTAACATTTGCATGATTTTGGTTTTCATATTAATTTTATTAAACTGCATCAAAGACATGTTCAATTTTCATGTCTTTTCTAGCATTTTTCATGTAATTTTCATAAAGTTATCATTAAATTTTACTGTCATTAGAAGTATGCTGCTGCCATGTGTTCTTTAAAACTTGTGAACAGAAAATGTACTTAAATTACTATGAACTATACCTTTTAAATACATAATGCCACTAAGAGCCATAATTATTTGACTGTCGTAATTCAATGAATATTAATGCTAGAAAAAGGAATAAAATAGGGGTAAAAGAATTTGATCTTCATAAGACGGTGGGTTAGTTGAAGGAAGAAAGCTCTAGAGTTCAAATCGAAGTCTAACTTTCCATTTTTTGCTATCAAACCATCCTTGGATCCTTACCACATGCCTACCTTGCTTACCGAATATATTCACACATGGTTTTTCACATCTTTTACTCTTATAATCAGATACTACATATCTTTTATAGCAGTGTTTTTGCTGTCACAGGCACCCAGTTTACTTATTGAAATTCCTGCCTGATGTTTTTATGGGTTTTTCTCTGGTAAGAGGTAAATAACATTTGGATTTTTATTAACAAAATGATTTTTGTCTTCCTTTTTTTTCTTTCCATTTTTTCTCTGGCAAATGGTATGGTTGGATACATGTTGACAGGAATAGTGTATGGTGGAACAACTTATGGCGCAGTATATACTTGGAGGCAATAGTAATTTAGAGACTTGAAAGGCCAACTGGAGTACACTTTTCATAGGATAGATTTGCTGTCATTCATATGGGGGGGGAAGGGCAGTATGTTTCATGTAAATTTCTTAATGTGTCTCTTAGGAGACATTGGGATGTACTAGAGTGTGATCTGGACTTAAAAGAGGTTTTGGCAGATTGTCCACTTGTGACATATAGACAGGGCCGCTCCCTTAGGGATAGATTAGTACACAGTCACTATACTCCCCCAAAAAGAGTAGGAACTTGGTTGGATCGCAAGCCAACTGGGATGTCTAGATGTGGGAAATGTGTATATTGTCCCTATGTAGCCCAGTTGAAATGTTTTAGGAGTACAGTTACAGGCAAAGAATTTCAAGTTCGCGATTTTTTAAACTGTGACTCTGAGGGGGTGGTATATTTGAATACATATGGCTGTGGTCTGCAATATGTGGGGAAGACTCTTAGACCTTTGAAAAAGCGATTTGGTGAACATTTAGGGGATATTAGGATACCTCTTTGGCCCAATATATTTGGTTAAATCATGGGTGGAGTCTCCTTTCGGATAAATATTTTGGCAATTGAAAAAAATCATCAATCCCCAAGAAAAGGTGATTTGGATAAAAAGCTGTTGAGGAAGGAGACAGAGTGGACCTTTAGGCTGGAAACAGTCCAACCCAAGGGACTAAATGAAATTCTTGATTTTGGATGCTTCTTGTAATCGTTCGTCCTGTGTGGATATGGTTATAAACTTCCAGGAGGTATTTGAGTGTGATAGTTAACTCCATTAATGTATGTTATTTATGTGGTTTGTTTATTTTATTGTTTTTTCTTTATTGTAATTATGTTTTTTTTCTAGTGGGTTCCTTTATTTTCCCCTCGTCTTACTTATTATTGTCTATTTAGCATCCTAATTATGAATGTGATGTTTAATGGATATAGTAATTTCCTCTATAGATTGTATATAACACTACTACTACTACGTATGCTTTTTGTATGAGACACCAAATCGTATGCCGCTGGCAAATGGAGCAAACGTGGGACTATGTTTATTTTATTAATTCATGTGCCGGCTGTGGCTTCTTCGCAGTATCCATCAGTGTACCATTTTGCATGATACCCTGACGGCTACCTCCACTGTAATTGATAACATGGTCAATATTGAACTGGGGTGTCTGGAACCCACCAGTGAAGATCATTCACGGGGCCCACCAGTGGAGTTGATTCTCGGGGCCAACCAGTGGAGTTGATTCTCGGGCCCACCAGTGGAGTTGATTCTTGGGGTCCACCAGTGGAGTTAATGTTTGAAGCCCACCAGTGGAATTGGTTCTTGGGACCCACCTTACAGTTACTGTGCATGACTGCACATATTATACATGCCTATGCTTTCTGCCTCGCTTCCTTTGCATTTCTCCCCGAAAAGCAACTTCATGCCCACTATGTCCAGGGGTCCACCATCCCCAGGAGTCCACCAGTGGTTTCTTCTGCTTTCTTGTGGACCATTCCAAGCCTGAGCCTGGTATGAACCCATATTATTTATTCAAATATCTGCTTATTTAGGCTTGAGAGTCTAGTAGGTGGTGCGAATTAGTGATTAAAAGCTAACTCCCATGCCCGTCTCCAAGATTTCACACGTGCGGCACCAACTCTCTGGAATATGCTACCGCGAGCGATCAGGCACACTCACAAACCTCACAGTTTTAAGAGGGCCCTGAGAACACATCTTCTCAGCCAGGCCTACCAAGATCCCTAACTGCTATCACACACATTGGTCACTCCCTACACTAGGGCACTCACAGGCACTTATCTGTATATAGATGTACTATCAGGGTGGCAGGTTCATCCATTTTTCATGTAAACCACCCCCTATTTATGAAACAAGGCTGGACCATTGTAAACTTGGCACTTCTTACCATTTGTTTCACCCATACACCCTAATAGATTGTAAGCTCTCACGAGCAGGGCCCTCACACCTTGTGTCTCATCTGTAAGTACTTTTAATGTGTAATGTCTGTACGTTTACCCTTGAATTTATAAAGTGCTGCGGAATATGTTGGCGCTTTATAAATAAAGATTATTATTATTATTATTATTATTATTACTATTGTTTGTTTGGAGGCAGGTATAACTTATTTACTCCAGCATAATGTATCTGCATTCATTTTTTTATTGTAATATGAAATGCTGTGAATTGTACTCGATGGCGCAAGTACAATCCGTATGCTGAAGCTGGCTGTATCAGTAAGATCGGAGGTGACGATTCGTCACTTACGGTGTGCTTGAGATGCGCCGATGTATTAGGGATATGGTATGATAGACTTCAATGAATGAGGGCGCATATGCCCAAGTGACGATACTTCCGGCGGGTATGCGTGGTGCGCCGGCATTCGAAATAGGACTCGTATGCCGCAGAATACTAGTGCGGCTGAGACAAAATTGTTTTTGATTGGTAAGTTTGTTAGACAGGGTGGGATATATCTTTATTATTTCAGGAGCTCTGGTGGTGATTTTTAGACGCTGCATTATTTATCGATCGGGATAGACGGCGGCCCATTGCGGGCTTTCTTTTTGCATGCCATACCTAGGATCTCCTGATGAACCCCTGCTATATTCAAAGGGGGGAAGGCAGGGGACAGAAGGTTTTTTTTTCCTAATTTAAAGGAGAAAGCATTTTATCTTTAGGCTGCATTGAATGTTTACTTTTTATGGGATATTCTTCACCTAGAGTTAGTATTTATATACAAGGTCAGCCACCGGTGGACGGGGCTGCCCCCTTTTGGGGGACAAATATCAATTTTTTAAAGGAACCGTGTGGGGTAAGCTGGGGGAAAAATTTTACTCCTCATTGAAGGAAAATCCATTGTAACCCTATATCCGGACCCTAACATACGGAAGGGATGAGGGATGAGGGAAAGTGACTATAACCGGTGTAAACAGCAATTTTGATGATTAGTGATTGGCGTGAAAAATATCCAAAAATTTGATAAAATTTTGTAATGTCGTATCTGAAAGGGGTATGTTCACACAGTTATTTTTGGAGACTTTTGCCCCATAATGCGCACCATAATTTTTTTTGCCATAGCTCTGAAGAGAACTAGGGATTACGTTCCTTCCCGCACGTAAAATACTAATTTTTTTCGCGCAGAAGAAAAGTGACATATCGATTACTTGGGGCGAATCGCACCACCCCTTTCCCCGGCGTCGTGTGTAACCCCCCCCCCGCACCAGGGGAATAGCCTATTCGCGTGACTCCTAAAAGACAAAAATTTCTGTGGCGCTGCATTTTAAATCGTGTGAACTACTTTTTATTTGTTTTTTTTGATTGATTTTTATTGGGACAAAAAAAAGGGTATATTTTATTTTAACCCCTTATTTTTTGGTTTCTTATGTAGCATAGGGTATCTCTACCTTTTTCTTGTCAGCCAGACAAAGGCCAAAAGGACAATATTGGCTCCTTTTGGGCAAAAGAAATTTGTGGCTGTTATCGTTTGTAGGGCTTCTCCCGATTACACAATAAACTTAGGACACAAACACACAATGAACTCAGTCTAAATCCCTGTACCTGCCAAAATGAAAAGATAAGCTGTTTTATTTGCATGTTTTTTTAAGACTTTATCAGTAACATGCAGACAGCACTGCAGACTAACTCAGAGTGTGATCTGCTGACAGTTTTGCACGATAGTGTCAGACAACATGAATTCCCCACTGTCCTGTATCTTTCATACTGAAATGTTTCCTCTACTAAGAAAAACTATTTGATATTAACCTTTTTAGTTGGACATTTAAAGCTGTTTATGGTAAACTAAAGTACATTTATGTAGCTCCCTTAGCTTATTAAACATAATATACACTGATTGTGTTCATAAACCCTACATTTAATAATAAGCACAAATATACTATATGGTTAGACCAGGTAGAGTTTATAAAAGGAAGCTTTCAGGGAAACTGTTTTTTTTTGGCTCTATTTAAAAACAAAATTTTCAGATTAAGTCACTTTCTTCTTGTATGTCCCATCTCAAGACGTTATTTATCTGCCTCAAAGGGTATGTTCAAACGGCGCTTTGAGGGCGATTTTGGGCAAAAAATTCGCTTAAATAGCCCTGAATTATCCCCACAAAAAATTGGTAGTTTATAACTCTTTTTGAAGTTGATTTTCCTGCCGTCGTCTCCAGCATACAATTCTCGTCAAGGAAAAGAATTGACATGTCAATGGGAGCCGGCTGTCATCGATTTAGAAGCACGCGCTGGCCAGCGCATACTTTTAAAACACTCGGTGTATTGCGACGTGTACAGTACGCTCCGCAATACATAATGTGAACATACCCTAATCCATGCGATTTTCGGTTTATATTTTTTTCGCATAAATTTCACTGCAATATCCCGAAATACGGTAAATTTGTCTCCCATTACACTATGTTACCTGCCGTTTTCCCCCAGGCATAATACAGGGAAAGTGAACTCTTTTGATGGGGGAACTGTTGTTTTAATTGGAAAGCCAAAAAAGATTAAATTACTTAGGGTTTCTATATCACACAATGACAATATTTGTAAAATAAAGTGTTGCCAACTTAGTTATGTTCAACATTATATGCCAAATTTTGTACCAGGATTTTAAATCGATCTCCAATGTTATGAAATCTTTGTAGTAATTTAAAAAAAAAAAAAAAACTAAACAAAAGTAAGAAATAGCAGCATTGCATGCAAAAAAATTAAGCAAACAAAAGAAAGACATGAAAAAAGATTAAATCCTTAAAGCTCTGTTTTTTTTAATGCGGCTAGATAAAATGGCATTAAGTATCTGATTGGGGGGTGTAGAAAAATTTTTAATCGCCTTTTGCCTCAGATTTTATTATTTGCCAAAACTACTAAGCAAACTTCAAAAAACACAAGCCCCTTTTAATCTATAAGTTTTAAGTAAAAGTAGATTAATTTTAAATTGACATCAGTAAATTGATTTTTTTTCTCTCTGATGAAACTATTTGTTTGTGTGTCAGAGCACATGCCGTTCAATTTCCATAGTCTAATGAAGTTAAGAGAAGATGGAATGACACACAGTATATGAAACAAGAAGAATTATAATAGAATTTCTCTATAACACTTACTTATATTCTATTAAAACTTGAATAGCATACGCTATATAACATATATTTAAAAAATACAGCGTTTTCTGCCAAAATATATGGCTTTTTCGGCGGATATGTGATCAATGTGTGATGTAGTGGAGTCCAATTGATGGGACCCCCATTGATCAGGAGGAAGTCCTAGCAGATCAACATTTTTTGTCTTAGAAATCTTGAATAATAATATTAAGAATGACATATTTTTTTCTTTTTTATAAAATGCGTTGGCTCTTGTAGAGGACTATAAGTTGACTAAAACATTCAAGCATCTTGAAATAATCTTTTTAGGCAGCATAAGGCGTCTGGTGGAGCTGTGACAATCATTCGTGTATTTTTAAGAGTTGTATGCATTTGATGTAAGAGACTATTTAAAGCAATGAGTAGGTCTCTTGGGAATCAACTGACCTGTTTGCACTTAGAAATATGTTTCAAGCTGTCTGTTGCCTAACTTGATTTTTATGATTGATTTTATTTATAGAGAGAATAGTTGTATGATTCCTTGATAATAAACAGAATATAATATCATGGCAGTCCCATTGAGAATACCTAATTTAGATGTTATTATGAATATGTTTGATACAGAGTGAGCAGAAATATATAGCATGACAGTAGTATCATGATAAATTAGTATTAAATAAAACATGGCTTAATGGCATCGAGTCTGTGGAGTGAAGGGTTTATTTTTTTTTAAGAACTCTGCTAGTACAAGCACATGATCATAAGATCAGTAAATATAGAGTAACAATATGGATTAAGTGTCATCATGCTCTATTTAAATTTACAATCATGTGTATAATGATTATTGATTAGTATTGATGTAAAAATTAAAAAAAATATCTTTAAAAAAAAATTACACATGCACATTACTCTTACAAGACGTGCACTGTTACATGTCATATTATCTATTGCTATTGTAAACAAGGGAAAGTGGATCCCATATCCTGAATATGATACAAAATGAGGCCTCTTATCACCCTGACTAGTATTACTCAAATGATACTCTGTTTGGTGTTTATACCTGTTTGGTGTTGAAACCAGAAGTTTACATACACTATATAAACAGACACATGTGCATGTTTTTTCTCACTATCTGACATAAAATAAGAATAAACCTTACCCATTTTAGGTTAATTAAAATTACCAAAATTATGTATATCTGCGAAATGCTAGAAAAATGAGAGATAATTTTTTAAGGCATTTTTATTACTTTCTGGAAAGTCAAACGTTTACATACATTTCCTTAGTATTTGTTAGCATTGCCATTCAACTGTGAGACTTGGGTGAAACGTTTTGGCTATCCTTCCACAAACGTCTCACAATAGTTGGTAGGAATTTTGTCCCTTTCCTCCTGACAGAACTGGTGTAACTGAGCTACGTTTGTGGTCACCTTGCTCGCACCTGCCTTTTAAGCTTTGCCCATAAATTTTCAATAGGATTGAGATCAGGGCTTTGTGATGGCCACTCGAAAACATTGACTTGGTTAGTCTTAAGCCACCTTGTAACCAGTTTGGCAGTATGCTTCGAGTCATCGTCCATTTGGCAGAACCATTTCCGCCCAAGTTTTAACTTTCTGGCTGATGTCTTGAGATGTTGCTTCAGTATTGTCACATAATCTTCTATCCTCATGATGCCGTCTATTTTGTGAAGTGCACCAGTCCCTCTTGCAGCAAAACAACACCATAACATGATACTGCCAAACCTGTGTTTCACAGTTGGGATGGTGTTCTTAGGCCATTCAATCAGCATGAACTATGTCAGTGCTGAGGTGTAGGGCTCTCACTGACAGATGAAATCACATGACTATATTTATAAATATATATATATATATTTAGATTAGTTACGGGGGTGTACAGCAAGCTTAGGGAATCATAGACGCAATAGTTAGGGAGTTTTGTTTGGTGGTGCAAATCTTTCCCCCCCAAGAAGCGCTTTTGGTACTTTTAGGTGCACAACACCTAACTCTCATATACATTATACTCATATATTCATACTCTGTGCCCAAAAGTTTGTTTTTGTAGTTTTGGGGGTTAAGTGATTGTATAAAAACAATCTAAAATCTCCCATGTGTGAAAGGGGTTTTGGGCCCCCCTCGGATGCAGACCCGTAGGTGCTACCACTGCACCTCCTTTACTACGCCCCCTGTTGCAAACTGTATCTTTTTTTCGTAAATTGAAAGGGAAAAAGTATTTTAGCCTCCAATTTTTTTTTGCACTTTTAGAGCCAAATTTTCTTTACTAAAATTCCACATATCCAGTTTACTGTTTTTGGATGGGGTTTTTACGCTTTCCTCACCTGTTTGGGTTTAAAAAATTTTTCCCCAAAAATCTCTCCCATTGACTTTTAAAGGGGGCGAGTTCAAATTCAAAAGGGAAATCAAAAACCCAAAAACACCAAAATTGAGGTTCTAATCGATCTAGAACTTTTTACTGCTCACTCATCTCTAGTAGTAGGCAAAGGTTTTCTTTAACAATCTAGACTTACATGCTCTTGGAGGGGAGAGATGGAAAATTTTTGTAATGTTTGGGGGTTAGAAATAAATTTGTGTAAAAAATTGTTCCCGTAGGTTTTAACAGCATTTTCGAAAATTTGGGTATAAAAATTGGCCTCAAATCATTTTTTTTTCTCCAGCCCATAACCTAATGTGTTACGGGCTGTATTAGTAAGGGTTATGTCTCATTAAAATGCATATAGGTGAATAGGAGAAATGTTTTCGCAGTCGGTCACAGTACAGCAGCAAAACCACATTCTATAGAAAATACATTTGCGTTTTGTAAAAACTTTTCCTGAGAACAGTAGATCAGATAGTAAGAACCTGTTGCTCCTACAGTATTAATTTGGTTAGATTTATTCAGGCAATCTACTTGACATAGTAGATGCCTCAGGGGCTAGTTGCAGGAATAAACAAATCTGCCTAACTCTAGATACAGGGTAGCAAACTGAATCTTTACCTTTGGTAATGGAAAGCCAAGTAACTTCCCTAGAAAACTCCTCGCCTACCTATTTATACATTGTCAACTGAGCCTAATAAATAAATGACTCTTTTTAGGATTTGAAGAATGCAGACCACGCTATTTATTTTTTTAGCAGACGTTTTGGCTGCACCATATCCTGTTTACACATATAGCTTCAGCTTCATTAATATACTACGTTAATTGGCGAGAAATATGCTATCTGTAAGATAATACCGTCATGTATAAAGGCTTTCAGTTCCCATTAAACTAGTTTATATGTTACTGTGAACCTAGAGATATGACAACTTCTTTATATTTGTGTGCATGAATATAACTTTGTTACAGTCAACTAAGTATAAGACCTACTTTGTTGTTCATGTTATGAAGTCAAAGTGGGGTTAATACTCTAGACACTGTACTTCTTTCAGTATTAGAATGATTTAGTCAAGTATCTTTATGCATACATTGTATGATTATAAATATAACTGCAGAAGAAACCAATGCTGTGCCCTTGGATTTGTGGCAGTATTGGATGTGTATTGTACTGATTTATTGAATCATCTTTTTTGTTAATATTCAGTATAATGACACTTGAACTGTACCAACACAGCACTGTATCAGCTATTTCTCAGGAGCAGCATTTGATGCAAACATAATGATATATGTATAGCACTAATAAAGGAATTGTTCTTATATTGTAAAAAATAATGTTTTGCTTTTAAATTCGATCTTTTTTCTGCCATTGTTTGTTTTTTGTAATGATGCATTCACTTTTATCAGTTGTATCCACACGTTTTTTTTTTTTTTTTCATTTAATCCAGACATAGAGGAACAGTTGTATAGTATTTGAATGTAATCTAATGTCTATGGCCAGACATAGAAACATCGCTTGCTAGTTTTTCTGTATCTAGCATGAAAATTGATGCCACCGGACACAAAACTGATGCAGCAGAAAATTATGGGATCAGTTTTGCATTAGTTTACCTTCAACAGTTTTGTACAATGGTGGAAAGAAAAGAAAGTAAAGGGCTAAACCAAGTTTGACATGAGACTTTTGACTCATGCCACCAAGACAGCTCTGATTAGTCCAGCCATGGACTCGACAAGACCTCTGAAGGTGTCCTGTGGGACTTGGAACCATTATGCTCCGTGCTGCGGTCCAACTCCCGGAGCACGGCTGTGCTCGCCATCTGGCTCCTGATGTGACTTGTGCTGCAGTCCGGGCCTCTGGCCACAGGCATGCCTGCTCCTGGCGCTTGCTCCGCTGTGCTTTTGTGCTTCTACTCACCCGGCCCCATCCTGCTTCCTCCTCAGTCGGCGCACTGGTCTGTCTCCTCCTGCTTCTGGAAGCACTTTCCCTGCTGGCCACTAGGGGCGCACGCGCACTGGTCTCCTGATTTAAAGTTCCAGTGCACAACAGGTAATTCTCTCTCTGTCTATTACCTTTGGGCAGAGGCTTTTTAGGGATTCCTCTTCCTGCCGAGTCTGTCCCTCCTAGCTTCTGCTTCATGTTCTGGCTGGCTCTGTGTTCTATGACTCCTGTTTCGGCTGTCATTACTAGGACCTGCATCGTAGTAGTGACCTGCAGATTCCCTATGGCCACGTCTGCCCTGCATTGCGGCAGGCTCCGGCAAAGACAAGGGGCTGCCTAGACTCAGGGGTCACGCCAACACTCTGCGGTGACCACAGGATCCACCATTCATTTCTAGTGCCTTTGTGACAGGCACCATGAATTTGGCAGCAGATCCTTTTAATGGGTTGTACATTATTTTTTAAAAAAAAGACTCTGCTGACCAGGAGGGATTAAAAATAGAAAACGGTTTTACTCACCCCCTTGAATCCTGCTCTGCTCCAGCGCTACAATTTTTCCTGGTGCTCTCCACTGGTGTCATCACATGACACTGGAGCCATTCACAGTCCTCAGTGGTCATGTGCTGTTCATACAAGCAGAAATATGCTGCAGTGTCATGATCAATAAACATGACATCCTCACTGGAAAGCAGTTACGACTCTGGAACAGAGTGGGCTGCGCGGTAGAGTTCATTTTTTGTTTTAAGCTCCTACCAACCAGCAGAGCCTTTTTTAAATCATTTACACTCACTTTACATTCTGTAAGCTGCAACATGGGACCTCAATGAATCATTATGACACAGGTCACTGTCATTAGGGAATACAATTTCCAAAAAGCCATGTTCTTGTTCTGTAATAATGTTCAGTGGGTGTTACAAATCAGAAAAATTTACACATGAATGCCAGGTTTCAAGCAGAATCTTTCTCAGATCATCAGTTTGGCTTCATTGTACTAATTCCAGTAGTAATAGCTAACTGACTTGCACACATTTGGAGTTCATTTTGATGCTAAGGAAAATTCTTGAGATCAGGCCACCATCTTCTAGTGTTAAATGGTCTAATATTAATGTTCACATACCCATTGTAGACTCTTTAGGAAGTGTACAGGGGTTAACCTGGGAACTCCACGGCTGAATCCCACTGCATGCACCGGACAAAAAAACTGCCGAAAATCAACCACGGTTTTTTATGACGTTTTGCACATGGACGGTTCTTTTTTTTGCCATCGCAACATGTTGTTTAATACGCCGGCACCAGAAGAAAAGCATAGAAAAAACAACCTGTGGAGACTACGGATAATTTTTTTCTATTGTCGTCTATGGGGCTGCCTGAACTATTGCATCTTTGGCGGTTTTAAAATCATAAAACCGCTGAAAATACAATCGTATTGCTATGCCATGAAGACATAGCCCAATTCGTCTATAGCTACATACCCTGCTTTAACTTATCAGCAACATGTGTTTCAGTAATACTCCTCTAAAATTAAACTAGACTAACCCTCACACCCACGTACATCATTAAACCTTGGGCTTCCATGTCTCTGTTTCTGGTTTGCCCTCTGTCCTTACCTGAAACTCTTTTAGTAGGTACTACTTACTGCATAGCAGAAACCGCACAGAAGACCTACATTTTTTGAGATACAATAACCAAGTCTGCCAAAGTTAATGAGATCCTTACACTTGCAAAGTGTTATCTGAGAAAGGGTTGTTAATCCAGAGATTTATTCTGATTTCTAGATTTGGAGTTCCCCAGGAATTTTTCCTCTAATAATGAGGACAATTCGCTTCTACCTTGAAAGGTTTTCTGTCTCTCTCTGAATCAACACTGTAGGATAATAGGCTGAACATGGACATATGTTTTTAAGCCTTACAAACTTACTATGTAACACATTCAGTGCATAAACTGACTGATGACATAATAACTAGAGATGAGCGAATTTCTCAGCCAATTCATCAAATTTTCCCAAAAAATTCCATTCATTCGGTTTATTTGCGACAAATCACGTTAAAATACAAAGCAAAGTTTTTTTCCTGGCTGCAGAGTGCCTTGTTTGGTGTTGTTGAATTATTGTGTCATGCAGAAATATGTCCTAGGGAGCGTGGTTTTATATTTGATTACAATGCTTCTGATTTAGTATGACACGCAGATGACAGGCGTCGCTTTTAGAATCGCTTCACACTTCACTTATCTGGGCAGTTACAGGGTCAAAAATGACTAAATAACTGATGTTGGATTGCAGCCTGACAGGGTAATGTCAGCATTGGCTTGAAAGAACTGAGCAGAGGGCCAAGATCCTACAATAGCGTCAAAGAGTGCACTCCATTTACACCGTCATCTGATGATTTCACAGATTATGACAGAACCTGTTCTGTTAAACGCTGATACATGTAGAGCTACAAAGAGTTACTTTTTCACTTATTGTGGTGAAATATCTTTGAAATACAGTGTGAGTCTTTTTCTCTCATACACGATCCTCCATTACAGGCAGGTTATTATTGTGGGATATTAGTTCTCTGCGCAAAGAGTTACTTTTTCACTTATATGTTGAAAACACCTTTGATCTACTTGGACATATGTAGAATCTGTGTCAGAAAGGTGAAGCGTGGCCAGGGACATAATGATGGACCACAGCCATGTTGTCTTACAATATGTAAATCAACCATCCAGTGGCCCTGGGAGAACGTGTCTCAGATGTGAGTGTCCATTCTGCTGTCACCACACAACTGCAACAGCACCTAGTGGCACAATCTCATTCAGGCAATCAAAGCTCCACCACCTCTGCCGAAGGGAGCTGTCTCTTTCCCATCATCTACTGGTCCAGATGCTCCTGCACTCACCACTCATTGTGCCAGCAGCCGTTCACAGAGGCAATTATCAAGAGACAGCAGTATGCGTCCAGCTATCTTACGGCACAGTAGCTGACCGTGCCTCTTGTCCAAGTTGGTGGTACTGCAGTCCCTCTCTTTTCAAGTGGTGGTCTCTTGACCGTACAAGAACTGATGGATTGTGCCGAGCTAATGGTGGAGAGGGGGAGAGTGTGCCAGTGGGGGCCATGGAGTACCAAGGAGAACTCGCTTGTCACCTGAAAAATGTGGAGAGACTCACTTTGTCAAGATGAATAGCGTGTGGAATCAGCCAGGGGTTTCAACTTACCATTGCTTATTGCATCAGATCTAGGATAGCCATGCCGACCTCACCCACAATTTTGACACATGAGTCTGGATTCTTCTGGCTACAGTGCTCTCAGCTACTATTCTGATGCTGCCCACCGCCCCTGTCTGCCCACACATCTGCAAACCAGCTTACTCATGCCTACTCCTTCTACCACCCCACGCATCTTTACCTGGGGAATGGTTATTGCATACACTTTTCACTGGTCCGTTATGTAAACTTCTGATGCTGCCATCTCACCACTCAGGTCTCCTCATGCTGCTGCTGCTGTCACCTCCAGGCTATGTCACCATATCACTCTCTGGTTTGATGCTGCTGCCACCACCTCCTCGTTATGTCACCTAGCTGCCGCCACCTCAAAGTTATGTTATTGTGCCACTCTCTGGCCTGATGCTGCTGTTGCCACCTCCACACTTTGTAATTGTGCCAATCTGTGGCCTACTCCTGCTGCTTCCACCTCCAATCTTTCATGGTGCCACTACTGTGGCCCTACTCAATGCGGTGCAACTACTCCAAAATCTGTCGTTGTGCCACTCTGTGGCCTACTCATGCTGCTGTCACTTCTACAATATGTCATTGTACCACTCTGTAAACTACTCATGCTGCTGCCACCTCCACAATCCGTCATTGTGCAATCTGTGGATACTCATGCAGCAGCCACCTCCACAATCTGTTCATTATTGCACTCTGTGGCCCTACTCATGCTGCTCGCAAAGACACCTCTCTCTCACTCGACCACCCTGTGGTTTCCTAATTCTGTTATCCACCCTCCACCACTTCATGGAGGTTGCCCCTATGTTTGGTTTTCCCTTTAATCTGTTCAGAAGGAATGAAAAAGGATAATCGCAGCAATAGTGTCTTCGGAAGCCGTAGAAGGCCAGTTATGACGTGGATCCCTTGTTTGCATCAGGAGGTTGATGATTAGGTAGCCAAAAGCAGGAGTGGATACAAAACACAGAAATATTCCATGTACTTGTCATTTCTTGTTTGGATCAACTCCTGTTTCTTTTTGGCTTTAGCAATGCTGATGGATTATTGATCGACTGAAATCGGACACTGATGAATGAAAGGAAGGGCAACATATCAGTGCGTCTAACGCAAGTTTTACTGCACGACACACTCTCATCCTGTTGGGGGGAGGAGAGAGCTCTATATGTCTCAGCGTTTAACAGAATCGCCACAATAAGTGATAATATTAAAACTCTGCCACAGAGAGCAATATCCCAAAAGACTGAACTGTATGGATTTCAGATGTGTGTAGGGGACACATACACACACTGGATTTGACACAGAGTTCCCTACAATAAGTGAAAAAATTAACTCTTTGCCACAGATAGCAATATCCACCAAAAAAAAGTTGGGTCAGGAACAGGTGTGTATACGACACACACCCGTGTATTTGAAAGGTATTTCAACCAAATAACTCTAAAACAGAAGTTTTTGCTCTAAAGGCAATTAGTGCAGCCTAATAGAGATGCTTGTGGCATACGAACACATGACAAGTGGGCCAGAATTTAACTTGGGCTGCCCTTTTATAGGGCTGTGACATCACTGAAGCTGGCTGGGTGCTAATTGGCTGCCTGTCTGTACATGACATTGAGGGCGTTCCTTTCTTCCTTCCATAATTCTTTGCTCCATGTCATGCCATGTGCTCGCGGCAATTTTAGATTTGTTACCACGAATCGCCATGAACATCAGCTTCATTCAGAATCAAATTTTTCCTGACATTCTAAATGAATTCCACTTCATTAGAATCGAATTGCTCATCTCTAATTATAACACAATAGTCATGGTTGTAAATTTAATTTGTCAGTAGTTTTATTTTTATGGCTGATAAGTTTACATACACAAACAATTGACACCAAATAATTGTGCGTGTCTGAAATAAATTTGGTGCAGTTTTCTGATATGGTTCCCAGAGTAAATCTCCCCCATAGAATTCACTATTGGAAACAACTTTTTTTTAATGTAACTAATGGTATTTTGGTTTCACTGCATAAGATGTGTATTAATATCTGAAGACAAATGGACACAGGGACTTCATTGTTTGGACGAAGCGTGTTTGAGAAGCAGTGAATGAGATGAAAATAGAGACGCTCATATCAGATTCCATTCTCAAACCAACACAGCACTACAATATGTTGACAGTGCACTTCTCTTTATAAATACATTTGCCTATTATGCAAGTAATGTAAGGAGTAACTTGTTGGAGCCCTGGTAACTAACATCAAGCATAAATTATACATGTCATGACAGCTCAGAAGTGTAGGAGCTGTAACATGATAAAGGTTTCCCATAGCTCAATAACACATTGAAGAAAATACTGAAGAAATGTAAACCACATATTGTTAATAATTGATAGATTTTCATCCCTGTGTTCTGTCATTCATCACTCTTCAGACATGTCTCTGTAGTGTTAGTTCATCAAAATGACAGACAAATTTTGCATATTTCTAGTCTTCTTTATAGTATACTATATTGTGAACTTCTTAAAGCATTTGACAGGTTTAGAAAGCCCCTTTTCAAAAATCTTGATAGAAAAGTCTAAATTCAAAGCATTTTTCCATCATGGAAAATTAGTTTCAAGTCCAGCTCATAGCTCTCTACAGGCTGGCCTCAGACGGTGGAGAGATAGCTGCGCATGTGCAGTTTTCCCCATCCATTTTCATTGGAATTCTGAATACAATTGAATGCACCTGGTTGTATTCATAACTCTCATAGAAATGGATAGGGAGAATCGTGCAAGTATGGGCATTTTCCCATTTTCTGAGGCTGCATAGCAAAAAGAAAAAAAAATGCCATGTAGAAAAATACTTTTTAACAGGGAAGGGTCATGTGTTCAGGACTATCCTTATAGTCTAGAGCAGAAAATGGCTATGAAGAGAATTTCTCTATAAAGAGCCTAATATTAGAGATGGGCGAATTTCCCGAAATTCGTTTCGTTCACTTAGCCGAATTTCTCGGCAAAAAATAATTCGTTCACCGAATTTAACCCTTCGGCACGAATCACGTTAAAAACAGGCTATTTCCAGCTGCACAGAGGGCCTCTGAAGGGTGGCTGTAGAACGTTTGTGCCATGCTAAAATATGCAGAGGGAGTCTTGCGTTGGTTTCTACATTGGTTGTGTTTTAGTATGAACACGCACATAACTGCCGAGCCGTCTTAGAATCGCTTCCACTAAAAATTTCCCTGGGCACTTAAGGAGGGCAAAAATGACCAAAATACTGGATGCGAGAATGTTGCTGATAAGTCATGACCAGTGAAAGCTGGAAAAAAACTAGCTAGAGCTCAGGTGGCAACATTAGTGACAGAGTGTGGAGTTGTACGGCGCTAGCCTCAGCAGCATGCGGTCAGACAGTGGCACAATGACATTCTGGAGGTGGCAAAAACAGGATTGGCCACAGTAGTGGCACATGACACAGGTGGAGGTCCACAGCAGCAGAAGCTTGAGGTCAAGACCAGTGGCACAATGACACAGGTGTGTAGGTCACCGCAGCAGCCACCAGCAGGCAGCATGAGGTCAGACAGTGGCACCAATGACACGCTGAGTAGGTCACCGAGCAGCATAGCAGCAGCATGAGGTCAGACAGTGGACAATGACACAGTGTGTAGGTCACAACGGCAAAGCATGCACAGCAGGCCAGCATGTGGTCAGACAGCGGCACAATGGACTACAGTGTGCTAGGTCACAGCCAGCAGCCAAAGCAGCAGCATGAGGTCAGGACAGGCACAATGAAAACGGTATTGTTGTGTAGGTCACGGCAGCAGCCACAGCTGCAGCATGAGGTCAGACATTGGCACAATGAAACAGTGTGGAGGTCATGGCAGCAGCAGCATGAGGTCAGGACAGTGGCACATGACACAGTGTGTAGGTCACGGGCCGCGCCACAGCGGATAGCCAGCATGAGGTCAGACAGTGGCACAATAGACATTCTGGAAGTTGGCCAAAAAGGGCCACAGAGTGGGACAATGACACATTGTATAGGTCATGGCAGCAGCCCCCACAGCTGCAGCATGAGTCAAGGGACAGTGGATAATGCACAGTGTGTAGGTCCAGCAGCAGCAGCATGGAGGTTCAGGCACGTGGCACAATGACATTCTGGAAGGTGGCAAAAAACAGGTGTAGGCCCCCAGAGGTGGGACAATGACACAGTGTGTGTAGGTCACAGCAGCAGCCACAGCAGAAGCATGTAGGTCAGTACAGTGGCCACAATGACACAGTGTGGAGGATCAACGGCCAGCGCAGCAGGAGGTCAGACACAGGCACAATGACACAGTGTGTAGGTCACAGCAGCAGCCACAGCAGCAGCATGAGGTCTAGACGTGGCACTTTTGACACGGTGTGTAGGTAACGGGCAGCAGCCTACAGTAGCAGCATGTGGTCAGACAGTGGAACAATGACACCAGTGTGTAGGTCACGGCAGCAGCCACAGCAAGCAAGCATGAGGTCAGGAGAGTGCACAATGAACGGTGTGTAGGTCACGGAAGCAGCCACAGCAGCAGCATGAGGTCAGACAGTTGAACTATGCACGCGTGTGTATGGTCACGCAGCAGCTACAGCAGCAGCATGGATGTCACAGAATACTGCGGCACAATGACACAGGTGGTAGGTCACAGCAGCAGCCATAGCAGCAGCACGGAGGTCAGGCAGTAGCACATGACACCGGTGTGTAGTCACGGGGCTAGCAGCCACAGCAGACAGCATGTAGGTCAGACAGTGTCACTATGACACAGTGTGGAGGTTACGGCAGCAGCAGCATGAGGTTCAGACAGTGGCACAATGACACAGTGTGTAGGTCACAGCAGCTAGCCAAGCAGCAGCTCTGAGGTCTGACAGTGGCACAAATGGCTCGGTGTGTAGGTCACGGCAGCAGCCATAGCAGACAGCATGAGGTCAGACAGTGGGAACATGACCAGTGTGTAGGTCACGCAGAAGCCAAGCAGCAGCATGAGGTCAGACACGCGGCACAATGACACAGTGTGTAGGTCACAGCAGCAGCCACAGCACCCTGCATGAGGTCAGGACAGTGGCACATAATGGACACGGTGTGCTGGTACTGGCAGCAGCCACAGCAGCAGCATGAGTTCAGACAGATGGAACAACTTGACAACAGTGTGTAGGTCACGGGGAAGCCACAGCAGCAAGCTATGAGGTCAGGACAGCGGACAAATGGGAACAGTGCTGTAGGTACCAGCAGCAGCACCACAGCACCGCATGAGGTCCAGACAGTGGCACAAAGACACGTGTGATAGGTCACGGCAGCGCCACAGAGCAGCGATGAGGTCAGACTGTGTCACCAATGACACAGTGTGTAAGGTCACGGCAGCAGACACAGCAGCAAGCATGAGGGTCAGGCAGAGGCACAATTCACATCTTCTGGATGTGGCAAAAAAACAGGGATGTAGAACAGAGTGGGACAATGACACAGTGTATAGGTCACTCGGCAGCAAGCCAACAGCAGCAGCATGAGGTCAGGACAGTGGCACAATGACACAGTGTGTAGGTCACGGCAGAGCACAGCAGCAGATGAGGTCAGGACAGTGGCACATGACACAGTGTGTAGGTCACGGCAGCATAATGCATGAGGTTCAGTCAAGTGGCACCATTGACATTCTGGAGGTGGCAAAAACAGGAGTAGGCCACAGAGTGGGGACAATGACACAGTGTGTAGGTCACGGCAGCAGCCACCAGCAGGCAGCATTGTGGTCAGACAGATGGCTCAATCACATTCTGGAGGGTGGCATAAACAGGAGTAGGCCAACTGAGTGGGGACAATGACACAGTGTGTTGGTTCTCAGCTCAGCAGCCTCAGCGGAGCACTTGAGGTCAGACAGTGGCACAATGACACAGTGTGTAGGTCACGGCAGCAGCCACAGCAGCAGCATGAGGTCAGGACCAGTGCACAATGGACACTGTGTGTAGGTCACTCGGCAGCAGCAGCTTGAGTCAGGCGAGTGACTAATGACACATTCTGGAGGTGCAAAACAGGAGTTGGCCACCAGAGTGAGGGGACCAAGACCCCAGTGTGTACGTTCACTGCAGGCAGCCACGAGCAGACCAGCATGAGGTCAGACGTGGCACTAATGACACAGTGTGGAGGTACGACGGCGAGCAGCCACAGCAGCAGCATGAGTTCAGACAGTGGCCACAATGACACAGTGTGTAAGGTCTCGGCAGCGAAATGTGGCTCAGTCAGTGGCACAATGACTTTTGGACCTGGTGGCAAAAAAACAGGAGTAGGCCACAGAGTGGGACATGGACTCAGGCGGGAGGTCTCACGGCAGCTGCCACCAGCTGCTGCTTGAGGTCTGGACAAGTGCACAATGGACACAGTGTGGAGGTCACGGCAGTAGCCACAGCAGCTCAGGTCATGAGGTCAGGGACAGTGGGCACAATGACAGAGTGTGGTGGTGGCGGGTGGCAATATGTACTGGTACGAAGATGGTTCGGTGGGCAGATGGAGAAACTGTCAGCAGATGTGTGGCAGCAGGCGGGGGGCGGCATCAGAAACAGTGGCTGTGAGGTCGTTTGAACCCATGTACTCAGTTACTCACTGTTTGGGGTGTGGCGGCTAGGCTTGTTGTTGGTCTGACGCCTAAGGCGTTTGGTGTGTGGAAAGTCATGGCCGATCCACGCCTGATTCAGCTTATATATGGGCTGAGCGATCCACAGTTCCAGTGGTCTAAAGGCGGGGTGTCTCCTGGGGGGTATACGATCGGAACCCGCAGCACTCGTTCTACACCAGCATTGATGCCATCACTACTGGGCAGGACAGCTTCTCCCACTGCAATACTCTGGCTAAGTTGCGGCCACAAATCCAGTTTGGCTGCCAGTAGTCCAGCGGATCTTCTTACTGCGGGTGGCAGAGTGCTATCCAAGTAGGCCACCACCATGTTGGTCAGGGCTGGCTCCAGTTCCTGCTGCCTGTGTGCTGCTGATGGCGGCTACTCCTCACTTGGCATGTGAGGAAGGATGTCATCGGACTCACAGACTTAGGTTACTGCTGATGGAGCTGGTTACTGCTCCTACCCCCACTCCCACCTTCCCCCAGAAGTCGCTAGGGCGCAGTAGTACAGGTGAGCGCTGAGGAACCCCCGGTCTGACCTGGTCAGAGGAGGGACGGATGCCGGCACATAGCAGCGGCCAACTGATTTCGGTGTTTTCCATTTTAGTCATTTGGTTTGTCTCCCCTCTCAATAGCTGGGAAAAAGGCTCTCCCATTTTGGACCGGTCAGCTGAGGGTCCAATAGGGTGGAGAGCCAGAAGTCATCCCTCAGCGGATGCTGTCTATTCGGCTGTCACTAGCTACGGCAATATAGCATGCTGCGGGCCTTCCTCACCAAGTGACTCCGAGGGGCCTTCCCTGCCTCCACTTTCCATGTATACTGCACGGTGCTTGGGGGCAAGCCTGCCTCGTTTTCCTCATCTCCATCAACCGCCTCCAGCTGCTCCTGCTCCTCTTCTTGTACCTGGGTAGAAAAATCCACTCATTTCACCAGACAATGCTTCTGCTCCAATGTCCTCCTCCTCCATTTCAGTCCCCAACGGACATCATGTGGCCACGAGATGTAGTCGCCAACGTCTCCAGTCCCTCCCAGAAAGTTTTTTAGGCATCTGTTCCAGGGACAATGAAGCAGTGGAATGACGATATTCATCCCGTCAGTCCTGGCCGACGTGAAAAAACATCGCCTCCTCGTATGGACTCAAACTAACGGCGTGTCAGCATGAGCTGCCACGGCTGACATCAAAGTTTCACATGGGAGTAACTTCTAGTCTGCCTGGAACATCAGATAAAATCGTTAATGGCCTTTCTAATTTTCCATACAGTCGGTCCAACAGTGTGCAGGTGGAATTCCATACGAGTTGGAAACAGTATATCAGAGTTCGTGTTGGGGGAGGCCGTTCTGCCGCTGCACCCGAGGAGGGTGTTCCTGGCTTTGTACGAAGGGATAAAATGCATGCACCGTTTCATGGCCATTTTCAGAATGTTATGAAGACGGTGGTAGACTTCAGGAACATTGTTCACAACCATGATTGAACACATGCGCCATGCAGGCGCATGGACCATCCCTCCTCGGTGCAGCACAGACACCATGTTCCCCATTGTCCGTCCCCTTGGTTCCGTTTGCTGTTGGCCCGGAGGAGAAAGCCACACAACGCAATTTCTTGCTGCATGACGCGGAGCAGTTCCTCCCTTGTGTGACTTCGTTCGCCGTAGCAAGCAGGTGTAGAACTTCGTGACACGTGTGCACCTACACGATGAGGTATGATGGAGCAGTTCTTGTGAGAGGCGGAGGATGTGTGGTGGTGGTGAGGAGGAGGGAGGCGGACATTGGGCAGGAGCTTGCGTTTCTACAACGTGGAGGAGGGAAAAGCGGGTCTCCTGTCCAAGTGGTGTGGTGGGCCTGGGCCGGAAGCACATTCACCCAGTGGGCCGTAAAGGACATGTACTGCCTGGACCGTTAGTTACAGCCTCCAGACGTCCTCGCACTGTGATCATTGGAACAAAACCTATAGCTTAAGGGATGGCCACCTTATGTTCTTTTACATAATTTATTGGAAGTGCTGGTTTATCTTCCTTATTTGGAAAAGAAATTACGGCTTCGGGAACTTCTCCATCTCGGCTCGGCACAATCCATTAGTTCTCTGAATGGTGCAGAGTCCTACATTTGGAAAGGGTGGGACTGCGAGTACCACAATCCTTGGACAGGAGCCACGGTCAGCTGCTTCACCTCTAGGATGGTTTGGACGATACTGTTGTTCTCTTTGCAATCGCCTCGACTGAACGACTGCTGGCGCCATGAGTAGCGAGGGTGCAGGTGCATATGGACCGAGTAAGAGGATCGCATGTTGTCAAGAGAAATCAGCTTCCCTTCTGCAGGAGGTGGTTGGAGCCTTGATTGGCTGCAAATGGACATTTGTGCCCTCTGGGCGCTGCTTGATGCTGCTGTTTGCTGCGGCGGCAGGTTGGACCTCACATTATGAGCCACGTTTCTCCCAGGCAACCGGATGGTTGACGATGCATTGTGGTGTAGACGCAGGGCGTGGTGCCCAACGTTCGCTCCCAGGCCAGCATCACTTTCAGCTTACCGATCTCTACATATACCCAATATTCGGCTCCCTCCGGTGTCTTAGCAAAGAACAGCCACACCGGCCGAGTATGGATTTTACCGCAACCGCTCCGAACTGAGTGGACTTACTGCGCCGCTGCCCTCCGGCTGAGGCCATGTGCCGCTACTTTCTTAGACCTGCGAAGCAGGATTTTTTACCCGTGGCTGCTTGGCTCCCGACCTCACACTGATGCTATACTGCTCGACTCACGACACACACGACCCACTTGATGGCTGCTGCACGCTGCCTGACGCGCAAGTGACCACCTGTTATCCTGGACGATGATGATGCCCTTGCCTCACCCGGCTCCCAAGTGCGGTCGGCTACATCATCATCTATTTGTGTTTCATCGTCACTGCTGTCCTCATCACGGTCTTGGTATGCAGTGGACTGACCCTCAAACTTGACCTCCATTGCCCACTCTCAACAATCTTATACTTTGCCGCCAATGCAAGAGAAGCAGGGGATTTTGGCCCCATTTCTTCGCTGCCAAGTAGCTGCTGATGCCCTCATCAAATTGGGTGCATCTCGCTATATAGTGGCGCTGAGCCGCCAGACCAACATAGTAGATCTCTGGCTGGGGGGACTTGAGGAACGGAATGGGACAGAGGCGGGTTGAGGACAGGTGAGGGCCGTGACCCGCTCCGGGCCATGCCAAACTAAGGGTTGTTGTCTGACGTTCCCACCGACTCTTGGATAGGGGTTGTCAAGAGGTCATATGGGTAGGGAAGTTCTTGATCCTAGTCAACAATCAAGAACCATTGGGTGCTAGTCAGTACACGGCCGCTAGATGGACAGGGTCTAGTTGTGGCCTCACAATTGACCCCTGCTGCGCCGTCCACTTGCTGTTTGCTGCGACCGGGCTCCAGGAATATTTGGGCCTCTGCACTGCAGGGGTGAGAGCCTGACACCATCTCTGTTTTCACTATACTGTTTGTTCTAAAATGTAAAGGACACTGTATGATGAAGATATCTGTATTTGATAAATACAACCCTGTATTTGACGACAAATGACACCCACTAAGAAGCTTGGGTAAACACATTGGATATAAATTGACTCACAAGATGGGCAGAAAAAGGATTGTATGTTGCCGTTTAAAAAACTCTGGGGTTTTTAATGAATATAAAAAGCACAAACAGGCTTAATTACCTTCGGATATGGAATTATGCTACAAGAATTTCTTCTGATGGCGTGAAAAACAAAGTTTTTCTTATACGGAGTTCAATCTTGAGAACAACGCTTAATTAACCCTGGATGTTAATTTGCGGCTAATCAATTTAGGGCCAACCACAAACTGTAAGCCTTTGGTAGCGTGTTACAATTGCGTAGTTTTCTTACGCCACACAACAGAGATTAAAATTGTAATTAACTCTTCGCTTGTGGATTATGCTACAGGAAAAATGTATATATTTTGGGTTTGATGAAAATGACGGTTTCTTGGGGTCAGCACTCAAGCAAAACAAAGCTTAATTAACGCCTGGATTAAAATTGCGCAATAGATGAGCAGCAAAACTGAAAGTTGTATTTCGTATTGTAAAAAGGATGTTTCTTTAAAGGCATACTACCAGGACTGGCTTTGATACCACTTGGATATTGAAATGTATATGCAGCAGCAGTGGACGCACACTGGACTTTCAGATCCAATTACCCCAAAACAAATCAGAAATAAGACACATTTGAGAAACAGTCTCTGAGACAAGCTGAGACCACACCACAAATAGCTGTATAAAACATAGTTCGTCAGTGAGAGCTCAAGCCGCCGGCAGCACCTTCCCTGATCTGGTACAGTGTGAGGAGTCGTGAGCTCCCGGCGTCGCGCCCGGACGTATATTAGTGCGGTGACGTCACAGAATCCCTGCCGGTCTCTGATTTGGCTTCATCTCTGCACAGTTGTCATGCAGGCCTATTGCCCTTCTGCCTCCAAGGTGCTTTGCCCCATGTTTAGCGCGATGTTGCTCGCAGCCATTTTATCATCTAAAAGCACACTTCGTTCACCCGAAGTACCCAAACTTCGACTTCGTTCAGAACCGAAGTTTTCCTGAAATTCTAAACGAATTCCCCTTCGTTAGAATCGATTCGCCCATCTCTACCTAATATGTTTGCATACATGGATAGACCAAAAATAAATCATACTCAATAGTTTATTTTCTTCCAAGGTAGTTCTGTTTGGAAATCAAATATTTTCTATAGGGTACTTCTGGTTTCCCATCAATTGTGTCTCTGTTGTAAAAATATTATAGATAATCTAACAAAAAACGATATGTTCAAGTGTGTGGCTCAAATCTGGTTTTGTTCAGTTTTAGGTTCAAGATATCCTGCCCCCGAATTGTTTTGCTCTGACCCTAACCTTAAACCTGTCTCTAATCCTGACTCTAAGTTTAACCTTAAGGGTTTGTTCACACGGCGTATTGTGGAGCACATTGTATGCGTAACTCTAAAGCACAGGGGGACTAGTCTACGGCCGGCCCCATCTACTTTCATTATCGGCGGTGCGTAAGCCAGCATACAGTACAATCATATGCCAGGAGAGACGGATGTAATTCATAGCTTTCTACGAGAGTCATGAATTTTCTCAATTAGCATTTCAGGCGTATTAAAGCACAAATACACGGCAAAATGCGTGCCACAATTACGCCATGTGAACATACCCTAAGCCTTAATTGGGGTTAGAAGTTTGTTTTTTCACTTGTCTGAATTGGTTAGCTGATGCATTTCCTAGCACCTCTGGTCCTGCATCGCTGTTGCTCCAACGTCAATTACGTCAGAAGCCACTTCTAATCCAAGACCACAGACAAAGCTGTAATGTGGTGTTGAGGTGGGTGTGATATTGGAGTGACAGCACCACGGGAGCATAAACATTGGTTTTTGGTTAACCCATTTAAAAGCCGTTTAAAAAAAAAAAAACTAATCTTAGTTTACATACAGGTTTAAGTGCTGACACTTTTTTTTTTTTTGGTGAGAAGAGCAGCTTACAAGTCAGTGCTTTCACTGTTCCTATGAAGCTGGTCAGAGAATGAGAATGTTTTCCTATAATAAGTATCTAATAAATTAACGCAGCAGTACCTGGCATTTTTGCCAGCTGGTACTTTACTGCTTCTAGTAAAATAATTTTGATTTGCTCATATTTTGTTCTTATTAACCCATGACACAATACCATGTAGTCCTATGTCCCTCAGTTTCTTAGCTGCACAGATGCTATAGGAACTAGTGGTTCCCTATAAATAGGTTAGGTCAGTCAGTCTTACACAGGTCCCTACAGGAAGCCTATGCGAAACATGTGTTAGGACTATGTTCATCTAGTGACTGGGTCCGTTGTTTAGGGGTAAGATATTACTTTACTCTCTTACACTATCTTTATGATGATCTCTCACAGACTTCATTTAGGACATATTGTGATTCTGAATTTATTGATGGAGTGCAGTCATACAATATTGTTAGCTATATTTTATATTGTTATTATTGCAAATATATGATATGCTTTTTTTTGTAAGAATACATATGTCTGTATATTGTGGATAGTCTTATTTGATAGATATTAGCGCATGCCTCCAATTTCTTGTATACCCCCATGTTGCTGTCTCAGTCTCTATGATTTTCCCTTGTATGTTCGATGCTTTATTTTAATTGTTTTTTAACATTTTGATAAAATAAAGATATTTCCATATTTATACTGCCCATGGTAGTTGATACCTTGTTATGAATTCTATGTACGTTGTGCTGGTGTTTAATAGGATTCAATTAGTGGTGATCTAATAACCTAAAATTATGATAATAATACTAAATATTGTTCTTACAGAGAAAAGGACTATGTTTTGAACACTACATATAGTATAGACATTAGTTTCAAGGAGACAGGAAGTAGGTAGTTGATGGGCAACAGTTACCCCATATATCCTGCAAAACAGATACAGATTGTGAACTAGTAATGTAATTATGGTATGCTAAAAGGTAGGAAAAAATAATTGTACTATGTCCCTGTACTTGGAGGTTTGCTTTAAGTTAATGTAAACTTTGGAGGATAGATTAGTATAATGCTCCTTCTTATTTTTCAAAGCTTATTAAAAACATTGTATAATTTGTGTTAGCAGACTATAGTTTGAGTTTTATTTAAATAATAGAGTTAGGTTGATAAAACCGCTTTTAGTGAATACATGAATTTTTAAAA